>JALPQD010000240.1:3244151-3458874 GCA_023101885.1 Typhlomys cinereus
TTTAATTTTTTCTTTTAAGATTGTATTGTCATTATAAATAATTATTGATTAATTTAATTATCACGAGAACCATAAAATTAACGCCTATAGTACTCCCTGAATAGTTTGTCTCCTATTGCCGAAAACTCACCCAGCCCACATTTGAAAACACTCAACATGTAAACCTATGTAACACAGTCAATTGAAAGGATTATGAACATGAGAGATGGGTTAGGAGGGCCACACCGAGGAACAAGGAGAGAGTGGGACCATGTACAACAGCAGAGAAAATAGGCCTCCATCAAAGTCTGCCAAGTAAGTAATGAGACACCGGGTTAAGTTCAACAGACGTTCTTTCCTGATCTCACCAGAAGGGGAGGGACATATAGTCTAGCAGATAGAAAAAGTAAATCATATTGCAAATGGGTGATCGGACCCTCTCCCTCAGTGAGGTTTCCTACTCTTATACAATCTCCTGTGAATGTGCGGATTCAACAAGACCTACAGTGTAACAAGCTTTTTGTCTCTGGCCATGGGGGGGACATACAGTGCCACACAGAATGGAGTGAAAGGGATTGCAGGCGCAAGCAAAACTGCAAAAAGAAAATCACAAACCGCACCCAGAACCTTCAGAGACTCGATTATCAAATCACCTAGACACTGAGGACAGCCTAATCTCTCCCCATCCTGGAGCTCAGGGACATTGCGGAAGAGGGGGCGCGTAGGTATGATTTAGAGCAAAAGTATGGGAGAAGCAACGATTTGCAAGATTCTCAACAATAGTTGGGGCCAAAGCAATCATGTATTGGCACCTTTGCATGCCTGCAACATGTCCAGCGCACCTGGTGCCCTCATAAAGTCTGCATCTGTTAGGGCACCGAGACCCCTGGAGCAGGGCTGGACAGCCATTAGTGATCTTATGCTAGGGGACACAGAGAAAGGGCTTATGGAAATGCCAACTGGGTCCTTATATGTTCGGAGAGGAGGACCCAGTGGAGAGTTAGGCGTAACACAATAAAGACTCCCTGGGAATTGGGGGGAATTCACTGGGGGAAGGGGAGGGGCAGAAGGGGTGTGGTGGGGGAGGAGGGGTGGGAGGAAACTGTAAAAATCTTTACAAATGTCTAATTAAAGTTTATAATTAAAAAATCCAATTGAAAAGAACGCATTGTCAACACAATGGTGCTGGCAAAACGTATATCCACATGCAGAAGATTACAAGCTGGACCCATACTTGTCACCATGTACAGACTTAATTGCAAATGGATCACAGGACCTTGATTTAAGGCATGAGACCTTATAAAAACAAAACCATGTGTGATCAGGATAGGGAACTCCCATCCGAGCTGATTGGGCTAGCCAACACTTCCTAACCGACAATCCAATGGCACAGTCCTTGCCTACAACGCTCATAACATTGGGATCTTTGTGTAAATTAAAAGGCTTCTGTCGATATAAAAGATTGTAAAACGAGCTCAAAGGCAACCACACCAGACATGGGAGAAAATCTTCACTAACCCAGTCTGGACAGAGCTCTACTGTCCAGAGTGCAAAAAACTTAGGAAAACTAAACTCCCAAGGAAACACACTGGCCCAATGTAAACCAAAATGGGCCCTGGAACTTCAAAGAAACTTACCCAGGGGATGAAATTAAAATGGTCTAAGCATATCTTTACAAAATGCTCCACTTCTCGCCATCGGGAAATTGCAAATCAAAACTTCCTCATGAGATATCTCTCATCCCATAGGGATGCAAAAACGCACAATACAAAACGATAAATGCTGGCGAGGCATGTGGAGAGAGGGAACAACTCCTACATTGTGTGGGAATGCAGGCTCATACACCACTCTGGGCGGCCGTATGGAGATGTCTTAAAAAAGGAAATTAAGATTGAAATGCATATGCACCTGCATTCCCACTTTTGGGAATAACCCCCTGCAACGAGGTTCACCTCGACACACCACCAGCGCGACCACGCCCCTATTCAGCAGCAGACACTGGCTTCAATAGCAAAGTCGGAATTCAACCTAATGTCAACAGTTTGACGAGTGTATAAGGAAAAGGTGGTATCTATACAATGGAGTATAACTCCGCCATCAAAAATGATGACATTACTGGAATTTGCCTGGGAAAATGAATGTCATTAGAAAGAATTAATTATCTGAGGTATCGCACCCAGGCAAAGTTACCGGCCGTCATGTCTCCTCCAATTAGTGTGCTCCTCATACCAAACTGCACACAGCCCACAGAGAACTTACAAAGAAACTTATGTAACACAGTAATTGCCAAAGGATTAGGAACAAGACGATGGGGTAGAGGCCCAAACCAGAAAACAAGGAGAGAGGGGACCATGTTACAGCAGAGAACATAGCCTCCATCAAAGTCGCAAAGTAAAGTAATGAGAACCTGTTTACTGTTCACAACATTTCTATTTCTCTGATTTCACCCAAGAGAGGGGGCATAGTCCAGCAGATAAACAGTAATCATTTTGTCAAATGGGTGATGGACCCCTCCCTCACTGAGGTTTCCTATCTCTCTTATCATCTATCCTTCCAATGTGCTCTTTTATAACCAAGACTCCAGTTTACACCAGCTTTTGTCTCTGAGCCAGGGGGTTGACATACAGTCCCACAGAATGGAGTGAAGTGCTGCTGGAGCAGCAAAAACTGGCAACAGAAAAATCAACAAACCAAATCCAGACTTCATAGACTCTAGATCACTCACTAGGCCAGCCTAAGCTTCTCTCCCCATCCTGGAGCTCAGGGACATTCTGGGGGTGCTAGGGGCTGGTAGATTGTAAGAGCAAAAAGATTGGGAGGAGCAACGATTGGCAAGATTCTCAACAATAGTTGGGGCCAAAGCATATCATGATGGAGCTTTTGCTGCCCTGCGAAATGTCCATGCACTGTTGCCCATCATAAGTCTAGCATCTGTTAGGACCGAGACCCCTGGAGGGGCAAGGGTGACAGCCATAGTGTGTCTATGCTTAGGGGAAACAAGAGCAAGTGGCTTGGGAACAGCCACTGGGTCCTTTTATGTCATCGGAGAGAGACCCAGATGGCAGTGTTGGATACACAATAAAGGACTGCTGCTGGCGATTTGGGGGGGGGGAGCACTGGGGGATGGGGCGGGCAGAGGAAGGCAGAGGAGGGGGTTCAAGGGGGAGGAGCTGGGGGGTGGATGGGCACTGGTAAAAATTTTAAAAGTATTAATATAATTTTTAAATAAAAAAAAAATAATAAAAGCTGTATACCAACAAGCCACAAGCAAGGATTATGCTCAATGGGGAACAACTGGACAGCCTTCCCCCTTCGATCAGGACTAGACAAGTCTGTCCACTCTCACCACTTCTATTCAATATTGTACTTGAAGTCTTAGCTGAAGCAATAAGACAAGAAAGGGACACAGAGGGGATTCAAATCGGCAAGGAAAAAGTCAAGGTATCCCTATTGCAGATGACATGATCTTAAACCTGAGTGATCCCAAAACTCCACCAGGAAGCTCCGGAACTAATTGAGAAGTTCAGCAGGGTGGCAGATACAAAAAATGTTGCAAAAATCAGAGGCCTTCCTATATGCCCAGAATGAAAAAGTGAAAAAGCCTTGAGAGAAACATCCCATTTACTATAGCCCTAAAAAATTGAAATACCTTGGTATAAAACCTAACAAGGAGGTAAAAAGACCTTTACAATGAAAACTTTAAAACCCTAAAGAAAGAAATAGCAGGAGACACCAGAGAGGTGAAAGACCTCCCTTGTTCCTGTTTGCGAATCAACATCGTAAAAATGACCATTCTAACCAAAGGCAATATACAGATTCAATGCTATACCAATTAAAAATCCCAAAGCAATTCTTCAAAGAAGTTGACCAAACAATCTCAAAGTTCATATGGGGCAAAACCCAGGATAGCAAAACAATCCTGAGTAACAAAAAACACAGCTGAGGTATTGCCATACAAAACCTTAGTTTATACTACAAATCCATAGTTCAAAGACAGCCTGGTACTGGCTCCAAAATAGACACACAGATCAATGGTAAGATTGAAGCCAGATATAGCCCACAACAGTTACAGCCATTTGGTCTTTGACAAAGGAGCCCAAAGAATCCATGGAAAAAGAACAGCATCTTCAACAAATGTGCTGGCAAAACTGATCTCCACATGCAGAAGATTAAAGTGGACCCGTACTTGTCACCATGGTACAAGACTTATTCCAAATGGATCAAGGACTTGATTTAAGGCCAGAGTCTATAAAAACCATAGTTGAAAGGATAGGAACTCTCCTCGAGTTGATTGGGCTAAGGCCAACATTTCCTAAACAGACTCCATGGCACAGGCAGCTACCAAACCTCAACATTGGATCTTTGTGAAATTAAAGAGCTCTGTTCAGATAAAGAGATGTCAACACGAGCTCAAAGCAACCCACAGAATGGAGAAAATCTTCACTAACCACACATCTGATAGAACTCTGCTGGCCCAGAGTACACAAAGAACTTAGAAACTAAACACCAGGAAAACCAATGGCCCAATGAAAAAGGGCCCTGGAACTTAAAAGAAACTTTATCAGGGATGAAATTAAATTCTAACAAATATCTTAAAAAATGCTCCCACTTCCTTAGCCAGCAGGGAAATGCAAATCAAAAACTTCCCTGAGATATCATCTCACCCCGGTCAGGATGGCAAAAATCCAACAAACAAACAACAACAAATGCTGGAGAGGATGTGGAGAGAGGGGCAACTCTCCTACATGGCTGGTGGGAATGCAGGCTCATACAGCCACTCTGGAGAGCGTCTGGAGATCTTAAAAAAACTAAAGATTGAAATGCCATATGACCCGGCTATTCCACTCTGGGGAATAACCCAACATGCAGCAGAGATCCCCTCGATAGCACTAGCACGACCATGTTCAGAGCAGCACTGTTTACAATAGCAAAGTCATGGAATCAGCCCAAATGTCCAACAGTTTGAGGGTGGAAGGAAAAGGTGGTACATCTATACAATGGGTACTACTCAGCCCTCAAAAATGAATTACTGGAATTTGCCGGAAATGGATGTCATTAGAAACAATTATATTAAGTGAAGTGTCTCAACCCGAAAATTAAGCACCGTATATACTCCCTAATCGGTGGCTCCTAGTACCAGATCCACCCAGCCCCCTAGAGACAGTAATTGCAAGGAATATGAACAGGAGGGATGTGGTGGAGGGCCACACCAGAAAAAAGGAGAGAAGGGACCATATTACAGCAGGGAAAATGCCTCCACCAAGGACCCAAATAAGTAATGAGACATCTGATTAAGTTCACAGACTTTGTTCCTGATCATTTACTACTGAGGGGGTATTGATCTCACCAGAAGAGAGGAGGGCATATATCTGGCAGATAAAAGTAACCGTTTTGCAAATGGTGATAGACCCCTCCCTTACTGTGGTTTCCCACTTTATACATCTACCTCTGATGTGCTTTTATCACAACTCTAACACTGTTTTTTGTCTCTGCCAGGGAATAACATACAATGCCCAAAGGATGGAGTGAAGGGCATTGCAGGAGCAGCAAACTGCAAAAGAAAATCAACAAACCACAATCCAGAACTTCAGAGACATCTATAACAACCACCTAGAACTAGGCCAGCTTAGTCTCTCCCATCTTGAAGCTCAGGGAAATTGCGGAAGAGGGGCGGTAAGAGTGTAAGAGCAAAAGGATGGAGGAGCAATGATATATTAAGATACTCTATACTAGTTAGGGCTAAGCAATCATAATTGGACTTTGCATGCCCTGCGCATTGTCCAACAACTGTTGACCTCACAAAGTCTAGCATCTGCTAAAGGCACCAAGATCGTAGAGGCAAAGGATTGGCAGCCACAGCAGTGTTCCTATACCTAAGGGGACCGGGAAAGGGTTCGGCAAAGGCCACTGGGTCCTTGTACGTCATCGGAGAGGAGGGCCAGAGGAAAATCAGACATGCACAAGAAAGGACTCTCTGGAATTGGGGGTGGGAGGCACTGGGGAGGGGAGGGAGAGTGTTGGGAGGGGGAGCAGGGGTATACGGGGGGAGGAGGAGGAGGGAGGGAACTGGTGGTACCTAATAAGTTTGTATGAGCTGAAATAAAAAAATAAAAATAAAAAATAAATAAAAATTAAAAAAAAGAAAATATGTCTGTCATCGTGGCACATACTTGCAATTTCAGCACTCAGAAAATGGAGGCAGGAGGATAGCAAATCCCATTCCATGCTAAACTACATAATGAGAGCCTTTCTCGAGGAAAAAAAAATCACTGAAAAGTTTAAAAATGTGGTCTCAGAACAGTACCTGGGACATAATATAACTGTTGATCTTGATATTGTCAAAAACTCAGGAATCTGAATGGTTCCCTTAATTGTGCATGGACCTTCAACTATGGTCTCTGCCAGTTCTTTAATTCAGTGTCTACTTTTTGTGTATTTAAGAGTTTCTATGATAATTAAGCCTATCCACTCTATTTTGGATGAATATAGAACTCAAGAGCAAGGGCATCATCCTTATGTTAGCACCTCAAGAACACTGGGGAAGAATCTAAGTGCTACTTAAAGTTCCATAATGATATTTCTGAATGATTTTGACTATTTTTGTTTTCTTATATTCTGTATGAAATAATATAGGAAATGGGTGATTTTTTTCTATGAAGTTGAGTTATAAAGGAGAAGAAAAGTTGTAAGGGAAGGAGGAGGAAGGGTGTGTTGTAATTAACCTTCATGGGTATTGATAAATTCACAACAAACCGATTAAAGGAACAAGGAGTTTACTTTTCTTAATGCTTTTTTCACTTACAGTTTAGTCCAGGTTGACAAAAGAGGCCACACCAACACCAAGGACAGAGGGAACTGGCCCCACCATGTCCATAAAATAGCTGAGAGAGGGATATTCTCACTTGTCAGAACATTATGTCTGGCCAAGTATATAAGAGAATGCCCACTTTCTTAGTTTCCTCCATTTTATTCACCTCTTTGGAGACTAGTCCCTCTCATCAAGAGCTGGGTCTTCCCTATCAACTAGATAGTCTCCTGCTGGTTCACTCTGGGCTAACTCTACTAATTATCTACAAATGTGCCCAAAGATCAAGCCCTCAACCACTAAGTTGACACCTGTATCAAACTATGATGGGATGGGATTGGAACATAAAGAGTGAAAATACCATAAATTCAGTATATTCATGTTTGTTACAGTAAAAGAATAAAAATAAACAAATAAAAGATTGAATTATAAGACAGAACAGTGGTGAAAGTAAATATTTAACAACTGGGCAAAGGAGAAGGCTCCAAAAAACAGCTATTGAGCAGATTAGAAAGATACTATGAGAAAAGTAAATGTTACAAAAGCTAAGGGAAAGGGATACTTCTAGAAATACTATGAAATTGTGAAGAATGACATTTTAAGTAAAACAAAGGCAGACAAGGGTTCATTGATATTTTTGATATTTAAATTTTCTTGTAATTCTCTGGATACAGAGGACTCTGAAAATATCAAACTGAAGCCTAGAAAACATACTGGCTCACTATATTCACGTGTAGAACACTAAAAGAACAAGAATATGAAAAAGAACACACTGGCAATCAGAGCCTTGTTTTCTACCCATGTGGTGTAGTCCTTCCCATAAGAGGCTTTCTAAGTTCACCAATTAATATATACTTGAGCTCCTTAGACAAGAAAAACACCTGAATACTTGCTGCAATGCTGGTAATCAGTTTCAGCAAAGTTAAATAAAAAAAAAAAAAAAAACACCTCTAATGGAACTGACCTTACAGGTCTCCCCAGAATGCAAAAGTTTATGTGCTGTGCCTGGACTATGTTAAGAAAATTAAAACTGGATTTGTTACAAAAGGGCCAAAGTGTCAAATCACTAAAAGCAGAAAATTCCACTCACAGCACAGATGCCAACTCTCTCACTGGTTTATGATGAGAGAAAATGAAGATTTACAATATGCTTTCCATAAAGTCCTGACAGCCACTGAATTAGGATCTGGAGGCCAGCTCAGATGTTCTCGCTCATTACCCATGGAGCAAGGGAAAGGAAGAGAGTGCTTAGTCACAGAACAGGCTTTGTCTTTAAGAGGACTAGAGTTCTGTGACTTGGACTTTTTCAATATTTATAAAGGAAGCAAAGAAACAAGTCGGTCCCTCAGTTCAAGCTCACAGAAGAATTTCTAGCAGCCAATCACTCTTCAGACATCTTTGGAAGCCTGACAATCTGTGATGAGTTAGGTAGGTTATGTAGCAATAAGAAGTGATATCAAAATTTTAGTGGCCTGTAATAAATGTCAATTCCTTGCTTCAATCCACATGTTTGCCATAAATTGGTGGGAAAGAAATGGGTAGGCTTCTACTCATAGTAGTTCTTTCCTTCCTCTTTTCACTAATCTATATTAAGAATGCATACCTTACACAAAATGGTTATGGCAATATGTCTTAGGGGCCAATTCTAGAATCACTAGCCACACAAATACCAAAGGATGTAAAACTACTGAAAACATATCAGTATTAAAAATATTATTTCTTTAAAAAATTTTCTTACTCTTAACTCGAACAAGGACCTAAAAAAGGGAAGGAAATAGATTGATAGGGAAAAACAGCCAAGGAACATAAAGGTAGGAGGATAGTATACTAAACTGCTCTGTAAATAGCTAGTATTATACTCAGATTTGGAAAACACTTAGCACTCAGCCTAGAAATCTTCTACAAGAGAGTTAGAGAATCTTGACGCTCTGATAGGATACAGTCTAGGGCAGTAGAGGAGCAATAAAGTGGACAGCAGTGGGCAACCATAATGCAGAGTGCCGGTGACTCAGCAGAGCTCTTCCATCCAAAAGTTTTAGGAATCTCACAAAAAGAGGGCAATGAGAATGTAAGAACCTAAAGATGAGAAGGTTCACCTTTGGACTAGACATTCCACTGAAGGTTAGACTGTTGTATCTAGGAATCCACTACAGTGAGACTTCGTCTTACCAGACCTGTGTAATGACTGACATACCAACATGCCCCCATAGAATATCAAGGAACTCAAGAAAGACAAGAATATACAGTAGAAATTTGGGGGACTGAAGTTGAATGAGTGAAGGGAAGTGCCCCTATCAGTAGGATTTGTGGCACACAACCTGGTATGACACAGAGGACTGAACCCCCACAAGTAGTAGACAAGCCAGGGGCAATGAGTGGGACTCATAGAGCAAACAGGCAGGAGGGTGGAATTGATGGAGGGATGGGAGGGAGAGACAATGAAGGGAAACAGGGATAAGCACTCAATATGCTTGTAAAAGTAGGAAAATAAAAAAAAAAAAGTAGACAGGCCAGAGGGAGCCCTGGGGTCCATGAAGGTGGACAGGCAGGAGAGTGGGTAACAGTGGGATGGACTGAAGAAGGGAGAGGAAGGGGAATGGGTGGGATATGGGATGGAGGGAAGTGAAGATGAGTAATCAATAAGCTTCTAAAACTAGAAAAATAAAAAAAAAGTTCTTCTCAAAGAGAGCTATGCAAAGAAGGGTGGTGTTTCTATACCCTTTAATGGTACATTTTTTAATTTAGGACAATTTACCCCTCTAAATTAATTCCACCTATTTGTGTGTATGTGCCAGTGTGCAGAGGGCATATGCAAAATTGGGGGGAGGTGCCTGTGCACATAGATGGGAGTTAGAGGAGGATGACCAGTGTTCTACTTTGTCATTCAAGGCCTTCTCCTTTTTTCTCCTATATTTTATTTTTTTCCTAATCATACAAGCTCAATAGACACCCCATCCTCTCCTTAGCTCCTTCCCTCCCCAGTCATCTCCCCTTGGGCTCTCTCCCATTCTCCCTTTTCTTTCACCCACCTCCTTCCCCCTTTTCCAGTGCCTCCCCCTTCCTCCCTCCCATTCCCTGGAGCATCCATTTGTGTGAATGCCAAACCTCCCTCTGAGTCCTCCACGTTAGTAAGGGTTCAGGACTTACTGGCATAGCTCAGAGCCCCTTTTCAGGCTCTGGGTTAGTATGGAAACGTTATTATGACTGTTAATCCCTTGCCTCTAAGGATCATACTGCCTGGAGCCTTCTCCTCTGTGATCCACTCTAGACTTCGGGGGAGGGTTGTTGACATGTCAGCCATTGTGCAAGTCATGCAAAGTCCAGTTTTGGCTGCTGCAGCCCTAACTTGTGTAGAATATCTTGCATATTGTCAGTCCTCCCCCATCTTGCCTCCCTTTCTTCCCCAAGGTTCCCTGAGCTTTAAAATGGGGAGAGATTTAGATGGTCTGGCTCCAAGTGATAAATGTATGGTCTTTGGTGTTCTGAATTATGGTTTGGTATTATTTTCAGTTTTGCTTTTCCTACACCATCCTTGGCTGCATCCTGATTGGTATCAAAGGTCACCTCCGTTGAATATGTTATTAAGTGGATTTGGAACTAGGATCCACGTATTAGGGAGTATTATGGTGTCTAACTTTCTGTGTCTGGGATACTTCACTCAATATAATTTTTTTCAAATTGCATCCAATTCCCAGCAAATTTCATCAATTCATCTTTTTGAAGGCTGAGTAGTATTCCATTGTATAAATGTACCACATTTTCATTATCCATTCATCAACTATTGGGCATTCGGGTTGACCATGATGTTTCTACTGTAAATAGGGCTGCAATGAACATGGATGTGCGTGTGTCACTGTAATGAATTTCTGCATTATGGGGGATTATTCCTAATAGTAGAATAGGAGGGTCATATGGCATTTCAATCTTTAACTTTTTTAAGAATCATCAGACGGCTCACCAGAGTGGTTGTATAAGCCTGGATTCCCACCAGCAATGCATGAGAGTTCCCTTCTCTCCACATCCTCTCCAGCATTTGGTATTATTTGTATTGTGTATTTTTGCTATCCCAACCAGGGTGAGATGATATCTCAGGGAAGTTTTGATTTGCATTTCCCTGATGGCTAAGGATGCGGAGCATTTTTTAAGATCCTTGTTAGACATTTCTATTTCGTACCTGGAAAAGTTTCTTTTGAGTTCCTAGGCCCAGTTTTTAATTGGGCCATTAATCTCCCTGGTGTCAAGTTTTATAAATTCTTTGTGCACTCTGGATAATAGAGCTCTATCAGATATGTAGTTAGTAAATATTTTCTCCTATTCTGTGGGTTGCCTTTTTGCTCAGTTTACAATCTCTCTATCTGAGCAGAAGCTCTTTAATTTCATAAGATCCCATTTGTGAGTGTTGATTCTAGTGGCTATGCTATTGGATTTCTATTTAGGAAATGTTGGCTCAGCCCAATCAGCTGGAGGGAGTTCCCTACCCTTTCAACTAGGATATTATAGTCTCGGGCCTAATTTTTAGGTATTTGATGCATTTGGAATTAATTTTTGTGCATGGTGATAAGTACAGTTCCAGTTTTAATAGTCTACATGCAGATATCCAGTTTTGCCAGCACCATTTGTTGAAGATGCTCTTCTTTTCCATTGAGTTTTTTGGGATCCTTTGTAAAAGATCAAATGGCTGTGATTGTGTGGGCTTACATCTGGGTCTTCAACCCTTATCTATTGATCTATGTATCTATTTTGGAGCCAGTACCAGACTGTGTTTATTACTATGGATTTGTAGTATAGATTAAGGTTTGGTATAGTGATATCTCCAGCAATGATTTTGTTATTCAGGATTGTTTTTGCTATTCTGGCCCATTTGTGCTTCCATATGAATTTTGAGATTGTTCGGTCAATTTCTTTAAAAAATTGTTTGGGAATTTTGATTGGTATAGCATTGAATCCACATATTGCTTTTTGTATGATGGTCAGTTTTATGATGTTGATTCCACCAATCCAGGAGCATGGGAGGATTTTCCATTTTCTGGCATCTTCTTTAATTTCAATCTTTAGGCTTTTAAAGTTTTCATTATAAAGGTCTCTCACTTCTTTGGTTAGATTTATAACAAGGTATTTCATTTTTTTAGGGTCTATAGTAAATGGGATTGTTTCTCTTAGGAGTTTTTCACTTTTTTCATCCTGAGTGTATAGGAAAGCCCTTGATTTTTACACATTTATTTTGTATCCTGCCACTCTGCTGAACTTCTGTATTAGTTCCAGGAGTTTCCTGGTAGAGGTTTTAGCATCACTCAGGTATATGATCATGTCATCTGCAAACAGGAATTTCTTGACTTCTTCCTTTTCGATTTGAATCCCTTTTATCTCCCTCTCTTGTCTTATGTCTCCAGCTAAGACTTCAAGTACAATATTGAATAGAAGTGATGAGAGGGGGCTGGAGAGGTGGCTCAGGGGTTAAGCCTCCGCCTTGCAGGCGGAAGGTCCTGAGTTCGGATCCCAGATCCCATGTATAGACGCCAGGCGGAAGCGGGGGCGGCCTGCGCTTCTGGTCCTGGTAGGACGGAGCCTGTGAATCCCGGGGCAGAAGGAGGTGGAGGCGTCCATGGTGGTTCGCGAATTCGCCCGTGGTTCTACACAGTCACAAACACACAGACACACACACGCGCACGCACATGCTCACAGTTGAATAAATAATAATAAAAAATTTAAAAAATATTTTAAAAAAAAGAAGTGATGAGAGTAGACAGCTTTGCCTAGTTCCTGATGGAAGTGGGAATGCTTCAAGTTTTTCCCCACTAACTATAAACCTTGCTATTGGCTTATTGCATACACATTTAATTATGTTGCTATAAGTTCCTTCCATTCCAGTAGTCTCTAGCTTTTATCATGAAAGGATGTTGACCAAGGAAACTAATGGCCCAATTAAAAGATGGGCCCTGGAACTTAAAAGAAATTTTACCAGGGATGAAATTAAAATGTCTAACAAATATCTTCAAAAATGCTCCACTTCTTTAGCCATCAGGGAAATGCAAATTAAAACTTCCCTGAGATATCATCTCACCCATCAGGATGGCAAAAATCCACAATACAAACAACAACAAATGCTGGAGAGGATGTGGAGAGAGGGGAACTCTCCTACATTGCTGGTGGGAATGCAGGCTCATACAGCCACTCTGGCGAGCTGTCTGGAGATTCTTAAAGAAACTAAAGATTGACATGCCATATGACCCTGCTATCCCACTTTTGGGAATAACCCCCAATGCAGCAGAGTTTTGCCTCGATAGCACAAGCATGATCATGTTCATAGCAGCACTGTTTACAATAGCAAAGTCATGGAATCAACCCAAATGCCCAACAGTGGACGAGGGGGTAAAGAAAATGTGGTACATCTATACAATGGAGTACTACTCAGCCATCAAAAATGGTGAATTAATGCAATTTGCTGGGAAATGGATATCATTAGAAACAATTATATTAAGTGAAGTATCCCAGACCCAGAAAATTAAGCGCCATATGTACTTCCTAATATGTGGCTTCTAGTACCAAACCCACCCAGCCCACCTTGAGACACTCAAAGATAAGTCTATGTAATACCTACAATAATTGCAAGGATTATGAACAGGAGGGATGGGTTGGAGGGCCACACCAGACACAAGGAGAGAGGGGACCATGTTACAGCAGAGAAAATAGGCCTCCATCAAGGACTGCAAGTAAGTAATGAGACACCTGGTTAAGTTCAGAGACTTTTGTTCCTGATCATTTACAACTGAGGGGGTATGATCTCACCAGAAGGGGAGGGCATATAGTCTGGCAGATAAAAAGTAACCATTTTGCAAATGGGCAATTGACCCCTCCCTCACTGTGGTTTCCTACTTTTATTACATCTACCCTTGAATGTGCTCTTATAATAAGACTCCAGTTTAACAGCTTTTTGTCTCTGGCCAGGGGGTGACATACAGTGCCCAGCAGGATGGAGTGAAGGGCATTGCAGGAGCAGCAAAACTGCAAAAGAAAATCAACAAACCACAATCCAGAACTTCAGAGACTCTATATCAACCACATAGAACTAGGCCAGCCTAATCTCTCCCCATCCTGAAGCTCAGGGAAATTTGTGGAAGAGGGGGTGGTAAGATTGTAAGAGCAAAAGGATGGGAGAAGCAATGATTTGCAAGATACTCCACACAAGTTAGGGCCGAACCAACCATAATTGGACTTTGCATGCCCTGCATAATGTCCAACACACTATTGACCTCACAAAATCTAGCATCTGCTAAAGGCACCAAGATCCTTGGAGACAAGGGATTGACAGCCACAGTTGTGTTCCTATGCTTAAGGAGAGCACAGGAAAGCGTTCAGGGAAATACAACTGAGTCCTTGTACATCATCGGAGAGGAGGGCCCAGAGGAGAGTCTGGCATGCACATTAAAGGACTCTCTGGGGATTGGGAGGGGAGGCACTGGGGGATGGGGAGGGAGGGGTGAGGGGAGGAGGAGCAGGGGGTTTGGGGGAAGGAGAAGGGAGGGAGGGAAGTGGTGTACCTATTAAGTTTGTATGAGCAGAAATAATAATAAAAATTTTAAAAAAATAAAAAATAAAAAAATAAAATAAAAGGATGTTGAACATTGTCGAAAAGCTTTTTCTGCATCTATCGAGAGTATCATTGGTCTTGGACTTTGGATTGGTTTATATGATGGATTACGTTTATTGATTTGTGTATTTTGAGCCACCATTGTGTGCCTGGGATAAAGCCTACTTGATCACAGTGAATGATTTTTGATATGTTTTTGAATCCGATTTGCTAAGGTTTTCCTGAGAATCTTTGCGTCTGTGTTCATCAAAGTGATTGGCCTAAAGTTTTCTTTTTTTAAGTGTATCTTTATTAGGTTTTGGGCTTAGTATAATATTAGCTTTGTTGAAAGTATTTAGAAATGTTCCTTCCCTCACTATTTTATGGAATAGTTTAAGGAATATTGGTTTTAGTTATTCTTTAAATGCCTGGTAGAATTCTGTACTGAATCCATCTGGTCCAGGACATTGTGGGAAGATTCGAGATTACTTCAGTTTCCTCATTTGTTATAGGACTATTTAAATAATTCAAAACTTTCTGATTCAATTTATGTAAGTTGTGCTTACTCAGTAATTCATCCATTTCTTTTGTGTTATCTAATTTCATGGAGTATAAGTTTTTGAAATATGACCTTATAATCCTCTGAATTTCTTGGGTATCAGTTGTGATAACTCCATTTTTATTTCTAATTGTGTTAATTTGGGTTTTCTCTTTGATTTTGGTTAATTTAGCTAGGGGTGTATAAATCTTACTGATTTTTCTGAAGAACCAGCTTTTCATCTGGTTGATTCTTTGCATCATTTTCTTTATCTCAACTTCGGATATTTCTCCCTGATTTTGCTAATTGCCTCTCTTCTACTGCTTTTGGGATTGGATTGCTCTTGTGTCTCTAAAACTTTAAGCTGCAATGTTATTTACTTGAGATGTTTCCATTTTTTATATAGGCATTAAGAGCTATAAACTTACCTCTTAGGACAGCTTTCATTGTATCCCAGAGATTTTGATATGTTGTATTTTCATTGTTTGCTTCTAGGAAATCTTCAATTTCCTTTTTGATTTCTTTTGATCATGACAGATAGTTTTGCTGGCATTGTGTTCATTTGTGCTCATTCAATACTTGAAATACATTTCTCCATTTCTTCTTCAGCATCATAGTGTTTAGTTTCCAAGAGTTAGTGTATTTTCTGCTATTTGTTGTGTTGTGGATGTCAAGTTTTAGACCATGATTGTCTGATAGGGTATGGGCCATAATTTCAACTTTCCTGTATATGTGGAGACTTGCTTTGTGGCTGAATATGTAGTCTATTTTGGAGAAAGTTCCATGGGCTGCTGAGAAGAATGTGTATTCCTTGGTGCTTGGATGGAAAGTTTGATAGAGATTTGGAAAATCCGTTTTAGTAAGGGTTTGATTTAGTTCCAATGTGTCTTGCTGAGTTTTTGGCCTGTTGATCTATCCCATGTTGAGAGTGCAATATTGATATCCCAAAGTATTATTGGTTTGGCATTGATTTGTTTTAGACATTGTAGTATTTACTTAATGAATGCAGAGGAGCCCATATTAGCTGCATATATGTTCAATATTGTGAAGTATTCCTGATGAATTGTTCCTGTGATTAAAATGTAGTATCCTTCTGTATCTCTTATGATTTTCTTTGGTTTGAAGTCCACTTTGTCAGATACCATAATTGCTACCCCTGCTTGTTTCCTGGTTTCATTAGCTTGAGGAATTTTTGACCAGCCTTTTATTTTTATAATGTGCCTGTCTTTTGTGGTGAAATGTGTTTCCTGCAGGCAGTAGATGGATAGGTTTTGATTTCTAATCCATGTCTGTAACCTGCGACTTTTGATTGGGGAGTTAATTCCATTGACATTTAGGGTTATAATAGAGAAATTACTTTTAATTCCTGACTTTCTTTGCATTTAATGATTTTCATAAGTGTATTATTTAGCCTGTAGATTGTGGTGGTAAAATACTTCCCTTCTGTCCTATTGGATATGCTTGTTCTTTTCTTCAAGCGTGAGTATCTTTTCTACCATTTTTTTGTATTTATATACATATTTTTAATTATTATTATTTCAGTTCATACAAACTTAATAGGTACACTGGTTCCCTCCCTCCCTCCACCTCCCTCCCGATCCCCCTGCTCCCCCCTCCCCTCTCCCCGCCCTCCCCATGCCTCAATGCCTCCCCCCCCCAAATCCCCGGAGCATTCTTTTTTTTTTAGATTTCATTTAATAGTTTTTTAAGGGACAGATGGGTAGATCTTTATTAACAGAAATATACATAAGCATATAAGCACACACCTTTGTACCACCTTGTTAGTCTGCTATTAATCAGAAGTTTTCATTTAAATGTAAAAATGAATTTTTCCATTCATGACCAGTACTTCTGAGTATTGCTTAAAATCTTTGCTTGCTGAAAATCATGACAATATTTTCTTATATGCCCTTTTAGCAGCTTCCTTATTTCACCTTTTAACTTGATCTCAACAGTTTACAAAGAATTAGGTTTTGTACATGGTGGGTGGTAGGAATCAAGTTTCATTTTGCTGTCCCCCTCCCACATATACAGATGAATCAGTACTGTGTACTGAGAGATAGCATATTACCCCCTGCGATGTAGGAACATCTTATCCACTCTGTGTGACATACATCTCTATTCCATATTCATTCCATCTATTCATCTATTGTTATATTTTGTCTATACTACTGTACCAACCGTAAATCTGAGTAAGTGGTAATTTAATCCTCTAAACTTTTTCCTCTTTTGGTTATTCTCTATCCTTTATTGTTATCTAGATTCCTTATGGGTCTCTTGCTATCTATCTTTTCCCTATTTATTTTCTGTCAAATGGTTCAGTGCTCTCTCCCCGGAGCATTCTTTACTGTGCATGCAAAACTCTCCTCTGGGTCCTCCTCTCCAATGAGGTGCAAGGACCCAGGGGCATTGCCCAGAACCCTTTCCTGTGTTCCCCTTAAACTTAGGAACACTACTGTGACTGTCAGTCTCTAGCTTCCAAGGATCCTAGTGCCTTTAGTCCATACTAGACTTTGTGGGGTCAATAATGTGTTGGACATAGCGCAGGTCATGCAAATTCCTATTATGATTGCTTCGGCCCTAACTTGTGTGGAGTATCTTGCATATCATTACTCTTCCCATCCTGCTCTTACAATCTTATCAACCCCTCTTCCACAAATTTCCCTGAGCTTCAGGATGGGGAGAGATTAGGCTGGCCCAGTTCCAGGTGGTTGATATAGAGTCTCTGATGTTCTGAATTATGGTTTGTTGATTTTCTTTTGCAGTTTTGCTGCTCCTGCAATGCCCTTGGCTCCATCTTGATGGGTATTGGAAGTCACCCCCTGGCCAGAGATAAAAACCTATTAAATTAGAGTCTTGTTATAAGAGTATATTCAAAGGTTCTACCATTTTTTGAAGGCCTGGTTTGATGGTCATGTAAGCCTTCAAGTTCTCTTTATGGTGGAAAATTTTTCTTTCACCCTTGATCATGACAGATAGTTTTGCTGGGTATATCAGCCCGGGTTGACATTTGTGCTCATTCAATACTTGAAGTACAACTATCCGTGTTCTTCTGACTTTTACTGTTTCCATTGACAAATAATTTGTTATAAGTTTACATAAAAGTGACTTGGTTTTTTTCTCTTGAAGCTCTCAGCTTGTCTTGTATATATAGTGTTTTAACCATTATTTGCCATGACAAGTTTCTATTTGGTCATATCCTTTTGGGATGTGGAATGCATCTTGTATTTGGTTGGGCCTCTCTCTAGATGTGGAAAGTTTTCCTTTATGATAATTTGAATAAAATTTCTCAGGTATGGTATTTTGGGACTCTTGTTCTGGTATTCCATGAATGCACATGTTAGGCTTCTTCAAGGTGTCACATAACTCTTGAATGTTCCTCTCAAGTATCTTTTTGGCTTTAACAACCTCTTCATTTGAACTGCTTAGTTCTTCCACTTTGTCTTCAAGATCTGATATTCTATTTTCTGCTTCATTAATTCTGCTGACAAGACTCTCTGTTGAGTTCTGGGTTGAAGATAGCTTGTCTTTTATTTCAAGTTTAAACTCTGCTTGAGATTGTTTTAACTGCTCTATGCCTATTTCTGTTTCTTCAACTGGTTTTCTCATCTCTTCCAAGTGCCTGTTGTGTTCCTGTTAAAAGTGGTTAATGTGGTTATTTAACTCCTCCTGGATCTCCTCTTTCATTGTTTTGATCATAGTAAAGATCAGGCCTTGAAAATCATATCTTGGGTATGGCTTTCTTGGCTATTTTCTGTGAGTTCGTTCTGATTGGATTCCATCCTTATGGGGTTGATTCTTTTTGTATATTTGTTGTTTTGGTTTTTGTTTTTTGTGAATTTGTGCTGTGACCTGGGCATTTTTGTATTATCTTTTATGTCTTTCTTTTTTGTTTTTGTGCGTTTTTGACTGAACTTGATTAGACAGTATTACTACACTTGAGCAGTTATTGCTAGTGTTTGCCTTGAAGTTGGGTATGCTTCTCTGGTATTGGTGTTATTTCCTAGATGAAGCTATTGGACTGTTAGTACATCAATTAAGGTGGGTTTAGTAGACATGGATTGAATGTACGGTATGGTAATGTACTTTTTAGGTTTACTTCCTTGGTGACATGTGAGAGTGAATGGTATAGTCCCTGAAGTTGTATGAGGTGGTTATATGGAAATGTTAAACTACAGTGAATGATAATTGAAAAGAACAAGATGGTAAAAAGGGTTTACTTATCTTAGAGCTGGAAGTGAAGAATCTCTCCCATATGATGGGATAAATTTAGAAGCCATCAGATAAATGGTGTTGGTCTCTTAGCCCTTTGCTTGAGTTTTCTCTGGACTGTTGAATTCTGAGGAGCAGGGAGTCTGCCCAGTGACTGGGGCAGAAAGGCTCTGCCTTATCTTTTTGAGATAATTTCTCATTGAACACAGCTATGCTAACAGCCAAGAGACCGTTTATTACACACACATACACAGTGCTAAGGTTACCAGATTTGTGTGCCATTTAACTAGTTTTTTACATTGATTCTGAGGATTTATACTTAGGTTCTCATACTTATTCAGCAAGCTCTCTTGCCTATAGAGCCATTTTCCTCACTCCTGACTTAAATTTTAATTCCAAATATTCCAAGGCTTATATGACATGTTATCCAATAAATATTACTATTATTATTACTAATTGTCTCTACTAAAAAAAGAATGTCACAAGCATAAATAATGTCAGTTTTTGATCGGCTTCTCCACAATTAAAAAAATTAGTCAGGTGCCATGTCAACAACCCCCGAAAGTTTAGCATGAATCACAGGGAGAAGGCTCTAGGCAGTAGGATCCTTAGAAGCAAGGGATTAACAGTCATAATAGAGCTCCCATACTAAAGGGGAGCCCAAGAAGAGGCTCTGGGCCATGCCACTGAGTCCTTACCCCTCACTAGGTTGGAGGACTCAGAGGGAGGTTTGGCATTCACATAAATGGATGCTCCAGGGGATGGAAGGAAGGAAGGGGGTGAAATAAAGCAGAGGGGGGGGAGCACAAGGGAGGATGACTGGGGAGGGGAGAAGGGTGAGAGAGGATGTGAATACCTATTAAGCTTGTATAATTAGAAAAAATAAAATATGGAAAAAATTAGTCAGGTGCTGTTGTAATTTATGTTTAGTTTGATTCTTAGAAACAGAATAAAATTTTTAGGGCTGGAGAGGTGGCTCAGGGGTTAAGCCTCCGCCTTGCAGGCAGAAGGTCCCGAGTTCGGATCCCAGATCCCACCTATAGACGCCAGACGGAAGCGGGGGCGGCCTGCGTTTCTGGTCCTGGTAGGGCGGAGCCTGTGAATCCCAGGGCAGAAGGAGGTGGAGGCGTCCATGGTGGTTCGCGAATTCGTCCGTGGTTCTACACATACACAGACACACACATACACACACGCGCATGCACATACACACAGTTAAATAAATAATAATAATAATAAAAATTTTAAAAAATTTTAAAAAAAGAAATAGAATAAAATTTTTGGATCTCATTCTGTGGGACTAAAAGAACAATAAATTATTGTAAATCTAATGAAGGTGTTCTTATATTAAAAAGAATACAGCATTCACACTTTATTGGAGTTATGCTACTGTCTTCATTGCAAACCAGAATTTGTTATTCTCTTTCAATAGTGACTTACTGTACATTGATAAACCTCTCTCCCAATCCCTTTCTTCCTATTAGTCCCATAAGTCTCGGGAACCACCATTGCTCTCTTTATGAGGTCAATTTTTAGACTCTACATGTAAGCAAGATCACGTAGTATCAGTCTTTTTGCTTCTGACTTATTTCATTTAATATCATGTTCTCCAGTTACAGATGTGTAGTCATGAATGAAAATACTTTGCTCCTTTTATGGCCAAATAGCATTCTGTACTGTACCACATTTCCTTTATCCATTCATCAGTCAATAGATACAGGATGTGTTTATTTTTAATTACATATTGTATGTTATTTTTTAATTTAATTTTAAATATTTTTAACATTTTATTATTATTTCTGCTCATACAAACTTAATAGGTACACCACTTCCCTCCCTCCCTTCTCCTCCCCCCAAAACCCTGCTCCCCCTCCCCTTACACCTCCCTCCCCATCTCCCAGTGCCCCCCCAATACCTTTCCCTCCCCATCTCCCAGTGCCCCCCCAATCCCCAGAGAGTCCTTTAATGTGCATGCCAGACTCTCCTCTGGGCCCTCCTCTCCGATGACGTACAAGGACCCAGTGGCATTTCCCTGAACCCTTTCCTGTGTTCCCCTTAAGCATAGGAGCACTACTGTGGCTGTCAATCCCTTGCCTCCAAGGATCTTGGTGCCTTAAGCAGATGCTAGACTTTGTGGGGTCAATAGTGTGTTGGACATTGCGCAGGGCATGCAAAGTCCAATTATGATTGCTTCGGCCCTAACTTGTGTGGAGTATCTTGCAAATCATTGCTCCTCCCATCCTTTTGCTCTTACAATCTTACCGCCCCCTCTTCCGCAAATTTCCCTGAGCTTCAGGATGGGGAGAGATTAGGCTGGCCTAGTTCTAGGTGGCTGATATAGAGTCTCTGAAGTTCTGGGTTGTGGTTTGTTGATTTTCTTTTGCAATTTTGCTGCTCCTGCAATGCCCTTCACTCCATCTTGATGGGCATTGTATGTCACCCCCTGGCCAGAGAAAAAAAGCTGTTAAACTGGAGTCTTGTTATAAAAGCACATTCAAGGGTAGATGTAATAAAAGTAGGAAACCACAGTGAGGGAGGGGTCAATCGCCTATTTGCAAAATGGTTACTTTTTATCTGCCAGACTATATGCCCTCCCCTTCTGGTGAGATCATACACCCTCAGTTGTAAATGATAAGGAACAAAACTAATGGCCCAATTAAAAAATGGGCCCTGGAACTTAAAAGAAACTTTGCCAGGGATGAAATTAAAATGTCTAAAAAATATCTTAAAAAATGCTCCACTTCTTTAGCCATCAGGGAAATGCAAATCAAAACTTCCCTGAGATATCATCTCACCCCGGTCAGGATGGCAAAAATCCACAATACAAACAACAACAAATGCTGGAGAGGATGTGGAGAGAGGGGAACTCTCCTACATTGCTGGTGGGAATGCAGGCTCATACAGCCACTCTGGTGAGCCCTCTGGAGATTCTTAAAGAAACTAAAGATTGAAATGCCATATGACCCAGCTATTCCACTTTTGGGAATAACCCCCCATGCAGCAGAGGTTCACCTGGATAGCACAAGCACGACCATGTTCATAGCAGCACTGTTTACAATAGCAAAGTCATGGAATCAACCCAAATGCCCAACAGTGGACGAGTGGATAAAGAAAATGTGGTACATCTATACAATGGAGTACTACTCAGCCATCAAAAATGATGAATTACTGGAATTTGCTGGGAAATGGATGTCATTAGAAACAATTATATTAAGTGAAGTATCCCAAATCCAGAAAATTAAGTGCCATATGTACTCCCTCATAGGTGGCTCCTAGTACCAAACCCACCCAGCCCACCTTGAGACACTCAAAGATAAAATCTATGTAATACCTACAGTAATTCCAAGGATTATAGTTTTAAATATTTTATAGTCCTAGTTATACATGCTCTTTGCTCCCCGCATTACCTCCTTCCTTCCTCCCCTTCCTTCATGGGTCCAATCTACTCCTCCTATTCTCCTGTCCTTTGGTTCTTCAGATCCTAAGGTTTCTTCTATATCATCTGCTCTTGTGGGTCCATTTCTAAGCTATATTAGTGCCATAATAAACATGGAAGTTCATATATTTAATAACTTATGAAAATTGAACAATAGGACTACTAGATCATAATGTTAGTTCTATTTTTTATTTTCAAGGACCATACTGTTTTCATTCATACTGTTTTCTGGAATTTACATTCATGCTAACAGTATTCTAGGGTATACTCTTCTTCACATCCTACCTATGATGTTACAGTTTATCTTTTTTTTCTTTTGAGAATTAAGGTAGAAGTTATAGAGGAGAGAAAGAATGGAATTCATGGGCTCCAGGCATTGAGTGTCATGAGGGGCTAGAGTGTACTGGAAAACTCATGGACTCCAGAGATGGAATCCATGAGAGGCAAGAAACAAACCCATAAACTCCACATGTGGAGTGCCATGAGGGGCAGGTGCCAACATTTTATCTTTTTGGTGATATATATTCTTACTGGAAAGAGATGGCTCATGTAGTTTGATGTACATTCTCCTTATGATTATGTAATCTGAGTTTTAGCCATTTATATACATTTTATACATTGTCCATCTAGGTCTACTATTCAATTATTAAGTATGCTATTTTTGGTTTTCTGTGATTTTTCTGTAGAGTTGTTTGTCTTGCTTTCATATTCTACATACCTATTGTACTTGCAAAGTCAATCCATTTTCAGATATACATTTTGTATATTTTTTTCTCATTATGTAGCTGGATTCTTCACTGTTTCCTTTTTTGTATACAAACTTTTGAGTTTCTCCCTTTCCCCACCCCGCTCCGCCGGTGGGGACATGCACACAGTCCAGCCGGGCCTCACCCGCGACCTAGGTAAGCTCCACCCGCGCCAGCCCACCAAAACCCCAGGTCAGCCCAAGGGACCCAGCTCCTACCCCACCATCCAGCCGGAGCCGTGCACAGGGTCAAGGGACGAGGAGGACCTCCCCCTGCGCCCGGGCCCCGCCCCAGCTCCCCTCGGGTTAAATAGCTCCACGCCAATGCCCCCATCCTCCCTTCCCCACCCTGCTCCACTGATCTGGACGTGCGCGGTCCAGCCGGGCCTCATCCACAACCTAGGTAAGCTCTGTCCCTGCCCACCCCCAGAACCCCAGGCCAAATAATTCAGTTCAGTGAAATTGAAAGATCTTAAGCGTTAAAACGACAATGCCAAAGTCAAAGTGCAAATCCATGAGAAGCAACACTCAAGTAAACAAATTTCCCACTGAAGAAATTAATCCCATAATTTTAGACTCCAACCACAATGAACCCATGGAAAAAGGCCAAGAAAGCCTGACCCAGGATAACGACTTTCAAGATATGATCATTACCATGTTCAATACTATGAAACAGGAAATCCGGGAGGAATTACATAATCGAGTCAATCGCTTTGAAGAGGAACACAACAGACATTTGGAGGAGTTGAGAAAAACAGTGCAAGAAACAAAAACTGGCATAGAGCATTTAAAGCAGACTCAAGCAGTGTTTAAAACTGAGCTACAAGACAAGTTATCTTCAACCCAGAACTCCACAGAGAGTCTTATCAACAGAACTAACAAAGCAGAAAACAGAATTTCAGACCTTGAAGATAAAGTGGGAATACTAACCAGCTCAATGGAAGAGGTTGTTAAAGCCAAAAAGATACTTGAGAGAAATATCCAAGAGATATGGGACACCCTGAAGAAGCCTAACATGCGTATTCATGGAATACCAGAGCAAGAATCTCAAAATACCACCCCTGAGGAAATTTTTCAAACGATCATCAAGGAAAACTTTCCTCATCTAAAAAAAGAGAGGCCCATCCATATACAAAAGGCATTCCACACCCCAAACAGATAAGACCAAAACAGAAGCATGCCATGGCAAATAGTAGTTAAAACACTCCACATTCAAGATAAAGAATTGGTGCTGAGAGCTTCAAGGGAGAAAAAACAAGTCACTTTTAAAGGTAAACCTATTAAAATAACAAATGACTTCTCAGTCGAAACAGTAAAAGCCAGAAGAGCTTAGAGAGACATACTTCAAGTATCGAACAAAAATGTCAACCCAGGCTGATTTACCCTGCAAAACTATCTGCCATGATTGAGGGAGAAAGAAAAATCTTCCAGCACAAAGACAACTTGAAGGGATACATGTCCACCAAACCAGGCCTTCAAAAAATGCTAGAAATGATACTCAAGTGTGAAGAAAAAAACAGGCATATCCAGAAGAACAGAAGGCAAGTATAACACCATTAAAAGCGAAACAATATACTTTTAAAAACTACTAAACGTAATAAATGTCTGGAATTCATGCACAAGAAAGGACTTTCTGGGAATTGGGGTGGGAGGCACTGGGGAATGGGGAGGGAGGGGGGTGGGGGGGTGGGGGGGTATGGGGGAAGGAAGAAGGAGGGAGGGAACTGGTGTACCTAATAAGTTTGTATGAGCTTAAATAATAATAAAAATGTATTAATAATAAAAAAATGTCTGGAATTAAAAATAGTTTCTCCATTATAACACTAAATGTTAATGGAATTAATTCACCGATCAAGAGACACAGATTTACAAACTTGGATCAAAAATCACAATCCATCAATCTGCTGCCTGCAGGAAACCCATCTCACCACAAAAGATAGGCACGCTCTAAAAATAAAAGGCTGGTCAACAATTCTACAAGCAAATGGAAGCAGAAAACAGGCAAGGGTAGCCATTATGCTATCAGACAAAGTGGACTTCAAACCAAAGAAAATTATAAGAGACACAATGGATACTACATTTTAGTCACAGGTACAATTCACCAGGAAGACTTCACAATACTGAACATATATGCACCCAATACAGGCCCCTCCACATTCATTAAGAAAACCCTACAGCGTCTAAAGCAAGAAATCAACCCCCAAACGATAATTCTTGGGGACTTCAACACCGCCCTCTCAACATGGGATAGATCAACAGGTCAAAAGCTTAACAGAGACACTTTGGAACTTAATCAAACCCTGAAAGAAATGGACCTTACAGATCTCTATCGAACTTTTCACCCACGCACCAAAGAATACACATTTTTCTCAGCAGCACACGGAACTTTCTCCAAAATAGATCACATATTGGGCCATAAAGCAAATCTACACATATACAAAAAAGTTGAAATTCTAACCTGTGCCCTGTCAGACCACCACAGCCTAAAGCTGGACATCCACAACCCAACAAACAAGAGAAAATACATTAACTCCTGGAAACTTAACAGTATGATGCTGAATGAGAACTGGATTCAGGAAGAAATTAAAAAGGAAATTCAAGATTTCCTGAAAGTGAATGATAACGAAAATACAACTTACCAAAATCTCTGGGACACAATGAAAGCTGTTCTAAGAGGTAAGTTCATAGCTCTTAATGCCTACATCAAAAAATGGAAACATCAGAAATAAACAACTTAACAGTGCAGCTTAAAGCTTTAGAGACACTAGAGCAATCTGATCCCAAAAGTAGTAGAAGAGAGGAGATTAGCAAAATAAGGGGAGAAATATCTGAAATCGAGATTAAGAAAATGATAGAAAAAATCAACCAGTCAAAAAGCTGGTTCTTTGAAAAAATCAATAAGATTGATACACCCCTAGCTAAATTAACCAAAAGCAGGAGAGAGAAAACCCAAATTAACAAAATCAGAAATGAACATGGAGTTATCACTACTGATACCCAAGAAATCCAAAGAATTATAACATCATATTTCAAAAGCTTATACTTTGTGAATTTTGACAACACAAAAGAGATGGATGCAAATGGGTGATTGACCCCTCCCATTGCCAAATGCCATAAGACCCTGCGATTCCACTTTTGGGTATAAGTATTACATCTACCCTTGAATGTGCTCTTATAATAAGACTCCAGTTTAACAGCTTTTTGTCTCTGGCCAGGGGGTGACATACAGTGGCCATCACGATGGAGTGAAGGGCATTACAGGAGCAACAAAACTGCAAAAGAAAATCAACAAACCACTATCCAGAACTTCAGAGTCTCTATATCAACCACCTAGAACTAGGCCAGACTAATCTCTCCCCATCCTGAAGCTCAGGGACATTTGCGGAAGAGGGGGCGGTAAGAGTGTAAGAGCAAAAGGATGCGAGGAGTAATGATATGCAAGATACTCCACACAAGTTAGGGCCAAAGCAATCATAATTGGACATTGCATGCCCGGTGCAATGTCCATCACACTATTGACCTCACAAAGTCTAGCATCTGCTAAAGGCACCAAGATCCTTGGAGGCAAGGGATTGACAGCCACAGTAGTGTTCCTATACTTAAGGGGAACACAGGAAAGGGTTCAAGGAAAGGCCACTGGGTCCTTATACATCATCGGAGAGGAGGGCCCAGAGGAGAGTCAGACATGCACAAGAAAGGACTCTGGGAATTGGGGCGGTAGGCACGGGGAGATGGGGAGGGAGGGGTGAGGGGAGGGGGAGCAGCGGGTTCGGGGGGAGAAAGAGGGAGGGAGGGAACTGATGTACCTATTAAGTTTGTATGAGCTGAAATAATAATAAAAATGTATTATAAAAAAAAAACTTTTGAGTTTGATGTAATTCCACATGTATATTTTTGCTTTTGTTTCCTGTGTTTTGGAGCCTTATCCAAAAACTCCTTGTATATTCCAATACCTTGAAGCACTTCGTTCTGTATGCTTCCTTCTAGTACTTTAATAGTTTACAGTCTTACATTTTAGACTTTAAAATTCATGTTATTGTTGTAACTGGTGAGAGATAAGGGTTTAGTTTCACTTGCATGTGACTATTCAATTTTCCCAGGACTATTTTTGAACACTGTTCATATTTCAGTGTGGGCTATTAGCATCCCTGAAGGAAAACAGTTTAGAATACTTGTTATTGTTTACTTATAGGCTATATACTATTTCCTTTTGTCTTTGAGTTTATTTTTATGTCAATCCCTTGCTGTTCTCATTATTATAACTTAGTATATTTTAATATCAGAAATTATAATAGCTCCTGATTTGTTCTTTTTGCTTAAAATTACTTACACTATTTGGGAATTTTTTTATTTTGTTTTTTCAAATCATACAAACTTAATAGGTACCCTGGTCCCCTCCCTACCACCACCCTTCCCCTGAGTCCCTTGCTTCCTCCCCCCTTTTCCCCTTCCTTTCCCCCCTCCCTTTCTCGCAGTGTCCCCTCCCCCTCATTAATGGTGCATCCTTTAGTGTGCATATCAAACTTCCCTCTGGGTTCTCCTCTCTGATGAGGTGTAAAGACTCAGTAGCATTGCCTAGAGCTCATTCTTGTATTCCCCTTTGGTATAGGAACACTATTGTGGCTGTTAATCCCTTGCCTCTAAGGATCCAAGTGCCTGTGATCCATGTTAGACTTTGGGGTGGTCAATGATATGGCGGTCATTGAGCACATCATGCAAAGTCCTATAATGATTACTTCGGCCCTAACTTGCATGGAGTATCTTGCATATCATTGCTCCTCACCATCTTTAAGCACTTAAAATCTTATCACCCCCTCTTCTGCAAATTTCCCTGAGCTTTAGGATGGGGAGAGATTAGTCTGGCCTGGTTCCTGATGATTAATTTAGGGTCTCTGATGTTCCGAATTACAGTTTGTTGCTTTTTTTTTCCAGTTTTGCAGTTCCTGTACCACCCTTGGCTCCATCCTGATGGGTACTGAATATCGCCTCTTGCAGTACTTGATGGTGGCCTATTTTCTCTGCTGTAGCATGATCCCCTCTCTCCTTGTTTCTAGTGGGGCCTTCCTTCCCCTTCCCTCCTGTTTATAATCTTTGCAATTACTGTAGGTATTACAGAGCTATATCTTTGAGTGTGTCACTAAGTGGGTTTGGTACTAGGATCCACTTATTAGGGAGTACATATGGCACTTAATTTTCTGTGTCTGGGATACTTCACTCAATATAATTTTTTTCTAATTCCATCGATTTCCTGATAAACTTCATCAATTTGTCTTTTTTGATGGCTGAGTAGTATTCCATTGTATAAATGTACCACATTTTCATTATCCACTAGTCATCTGTTAGGTATTTGTGTTGATTCCATGACTTTGCTATTGTAAACAGTGCTGCTATGAACATGGTCGAGCTTGTGCCATTGAGATGAATTTTTGCTGTATGGGGGATTATTCCCAAAAGTGGAATAACAGGGTCATATGGCGTTTCAATCTTTAACTTTTTTAAGAATCTCCAGACGGCTCGCCAGAGTGGTTGTATGAGCCTGCATTCCCACCAGCAATGTAGGAGAGTTCCCTTCTCGCCACATCCTCTCCAGCATTTGGTGTTGTTTGTATTGTGGACTTTTGCCATCCTGACCAGGGTGAGATGATATCTCAGGGAGGTTTTGATTTGCATTTCCCTGATGGCTAAGGATGCGGAACACTTTTTTTTTTTAAATTTTTCTCCTCATACAAATGTAATAGGAGAGCCTTTGCTGCAAGCAGTCTGCAGCTCTCAGCTTCCAAGATGTCTGCAGTGACTTAGCCTTCTCCATCTTTGGCCAGCCAGCCATGCCGCCTCTGCTTTGAGAGACTGTACTTTCCCTCTGGAACCGTAAGCTGAATAAATCTCCCTTTCTCCTTTAAGTTGCTTAACTTTGGGTGCTCTCTCACAGCAATAGTTAAGAGTAACTGTTACAGATTGGTTCCAGGTAGTGGGGTATTGCTGTGAGATAAGAACAGTTGGTACCACAAAGTGAAGTTGTTTCTGAAGCTGAGAAAAGTTGGTACCCAGAAGCATGGCCAATGCTGTGATGTGGCTAGTGTGCCTTTGGAACTGTTTGTTGGGAGAAATACGGAGAACTTTGGGACTTTGTGCTGAGAAAGTCTTTGCGTCTTGGCAGTTCAAAGGGACCTTTCTTGTGAGAGCTCAGAGGAGAGCAATGCTTGAGAGACGCAGACAGTGGAAGCCCAGCTTGTGATGGTCCACAGGGGAACAGAGACTGTGTTTGCAACTGGACGAGTAACACATGGAGCCATGTGTTGGCCGAGAGTTTGGTGAAGTTTTGCCCTCGTCCTGAAAGTTTGCCTGAAATTAAGCTGGAGTGCTTGGCGGAGGAAATTTCAAAGCAATGTAGTCTTGACAATGTGATATGGCTCTTTTTAATTTTCTTCAGTTATTAAAAAGAGCAAAGAATCAGGCAGGAAGAAGCAAAAACTGTAAGATCCAGTGATGAAAAATACAATGGCAAACTTAAAGAGTTGAACCAGGAAGAAGCAGAGAACAAAATTGCTGTTGAAGAGATTAGCTCCATTCGTAAATCAAAGCCTGCTCTTAATTTGAATAATAGGAGAGGCCCTAGTTTAGGGCAAGATCCTCAGGGAAGGTTCCCACTCATAAGAATGCAAATCCTTTCAGAAGACTAGAGCTAAAGGGTGGAGTTCCAAAGCAAGAGTTGGTTTCTCTTACCAAGCAACTGCCCAGGAGTGAAAGAGATGGTCAACATAGAGAAGCAGAATCAGCTGTGATTCAAGGGGGCCAGTATTGGCAAAGTCGTCCACGTGGTTCTGGTTTTAGAGGCATCAGTGATGCAAGAAGGAGGAGATCATGGAGTCCTCCTCCAAGATTTCAAAAATTGGTAGAATCCAGGCATCATGAGGCAAGAAGCCTGCAGTTTAGAAGCTCAAGAAGAGTAGTTTGTGCTATGGAGTTAAAGCCTGGTTTGCCATTGAGAAGTTAAGATGTTAGAGATACCAGACACAATGTGGGACACCTGCCAAGGAGAGCTGTATACCCTGGGAGGAGTCAGCTCAAGAGAACAACATATTCTATGGGCAGCTGCATTGGAGGGGTGGAACCAAAGCCCTTTGGAACTGAGATGATTCCATTAAGAGGCTCACCTGTTGGACTTGGAGCTACAAGATTTGGAGTTTGTCCGCTGGTTTTCGGTCTTGTTATGGACCGATTTTTCCTGGATATGCCCCCATTCCTTCCTTTTGGAATGGGAATGTTTATTCTGTGCCATTGTATGTTAGAAGTATGTAACTTGTATTTTGATTTTATAGGAGGCTTTGGACTTTGGACTTTTGGACTGTTGGGACTACCATTGTAGTCTATGAAGACTTTTAAAGTTGGACTGAGTATGGTTTGCATAATGAGATGGCAATGAGCCTGTGGGGGACAGGGGTGGAATGTCATGGTTTGAAATGTGTCCTCCACAGTCTCATGTGTTTGGCAAGGTCATGGGAAGGCAGTCACAAGGGGTGGGCCTTGAGGTGGATTAGTCCCACCCTACCTCCAGGAGAGGTGAGCCTTTGCTGCAAGCAGTCTGCAGCTCTCAGTTTCCAAGATGTCTGCAGTGACTTAGCCTCCTCCGGCTTTGGCCAACCAGCCATGCCACTTCTGCTCTGAGAGACTGTACTTTCCCTCTGGAACCGTAAGCTGAATAAAGCTCCCTATCTCCCTTAAAAAACAAAAAACAAAAAAAAATGTAATAGGAACCCATATCCCCTCCCTCCCTTCACTCCTTCCCTAACCCCCTTTTTCCTTCCTCCCTTTTCCCCTTCTTTTCCACCCTCCCTCCCTTTCTCCCAGTACCCCCTCCCCCATCTCTGAAGCATCCTTTAATGTGTATATCAAACTTTCCTCTGAGTCCTCCTCTCTGATGAGGTGTAAGGACTCAGTGGCATTTCCTAGAACTCTTTCTTGTGTTCCCCTTAAGTATAGGAACACTATTGTGACTGTTAATCCCTTGCTTCTAAGCATCCTAGTGCCTTTAGTCCATGGTAGAATTTGAGGGGTCAATGATATGTTGGTCATTGCACAGATCATGCAGAGTCCTGTTATAATTGCTTCAGCCCTAACTTGTGTGGAATATCTTGTATATCGTGACTCCTCCCATCCTTGAGCTCTTACAATTTTACCACCCCCTCTTCCACAAATTTCCCTGAGCTTCAGGATGGGGAGAGATTAGGCTGGCTTAGCTCCTGGTGGTTGATATAGAGTCTCTGATATTCTGGATTATGGTTTGTTGATTTTTTTTCCATTTTGCTGTTCCTGCAATGCCCTTGGCTCCATCCTGATGGGTATTGGATGTCACCCCCTGGCCAGAGATAAAAACTTGTTAAATTAGTCTTGTTATAAGAGTATATTCAAAGGTAGATAGAATAAAAGTAGGAGACCATGGTGAGAGAGGGGTCAATTACCCATTTGCAAAATGGTTACCTTCTATCTGGCAGCCTATATGCCCTCCCCTTCTGGTGGGATTGTACCCCATCAGTTGCAAATGATCATGAAGGAAAGTCTGTGAACTTAACCAGATGTCTCATTACTTACTTGCAGTCCTTGATGGTGGCCTATTTTCTCTGCTGTAACATGGTCCCCTCTCTTTGTTTCTGGTGGGGCCTTCCTTCCCTATCCTTCCTGTTTATAATCTTTACAATTACTGTAGGTATTACAGAGAGATTTGTCTTTGAGTGTCTCTAAGTGGGTTTGGTACTAGGATCCACCTATTAGGGAGTACATACAAGCGCTTAATTTTTTGTGTTTGGGATACTTCACTCAATATAATTGTTTCTAATTCCTGACAAATTCCGTTAATTCATCATTTTTGATGGCTGAATAGTATTCCATTGTATAAATGTACCACATTTTCCTTATGCACTCCTCAACTGTTGGGCATTTGGGCTGATTCCATGACTTTGTTGTTATAAACAGTGCTGCTATGAACATGGTCGTGCTTGTGCTATCAAGATGAATTTTTGCTGTATGGGGGGTTATTCCCAAAAGCGGTATAGTAGGGTCATATGGCATTTCAATCTTTAACTTCTTTAAGAATTGCCAGACAGCTCACCAGAGTGGCTGTATGAGCCTGAATTCCCACCAGCAATGTAGGAGATTTCCCCTCTCTAGGATGTGGAGCACTTTTCAAGATATTTGTTAGACATTTCAATTCATCCTTGGTAAAGTTTCTTTTAAGTTCCTAGGCCTATTTTTTCCCCTAGGACCGTTTTTTAATTGGGCCATTTGTTTCCTTGGTGTTTAGTTTTCTAAGTTCTTTGTGCACTCTGCATAATAGAGCTCTATCAGATATGTGGTTAGTGAAGATTTTATCCCATTCTGTGGGTTGTCTTTTTGCTCGAGTTACAATCTCTTTATCTGAATAGAAGCTCTTTAATTTCATAAGATCCCATCTGTCGAGCATTGGTTGTAGTGACTGGGCTATTGGATGTCCGTTTAAAAATTGTTGGCCTAGTCCAATCAGCTTGAAGGAGTTCCCTACCCTTTCAACTAGGGTTTTTACAGTCTCTACCCTTATATTGAGGTCCTTGATGCATTTGGAATTAATTTTTGTACATGGCAACAAGTATGGGTCCAGTTTTAATCTTCTGCATGTGGAGATCCAGTTTTGCCAGCACCATTTGTTGAAGGTGCTCTTCTTTTCCCATTGGATTTTTTGGCCCCTTTGTCAAAGATCAAATGGCTGTAATAGTATGGGCTTATATCTGGGTCTTCAACCCTTATCCATTGATCTGTGTGTCTATTGTGGAGTCACTACCAGGCTGTTTTTATAACTATGAATTTGTAGTATAGATTAAAGTTTGGTGTGGTGATACCTCCAGCAAATGTTTTTGTTACTCAGGATCGTTTTTGCTATCCTGGGTCTTTTGTGCTTCCATATAAATTTTGAGATTGTTTGGTCAATTTCTTTAAAGAATTGCTTTGGGATTTTGATTTGTACAGCATTGAATCTGTATATTGCCTTTGGTAGGATGGTCATTTTATGATGTTGATTCTGCCAATCCAGGAACATGGGAGGTCTTTCCACTTTCTGGTGTCTTCTGTAATTTCTTTCTTTAGGGTTTTAAAGTTTTCATTGTAAACGTCTCTTACTTCCTTGGTTACGTTTACACCAAGGTATTTCATTTTTTTTTAGGGGCTATAGTAAATGGGATTGTTTCTCTTATGGCTTTTTCACTTCTTTCATCCTGGGCATATAGGAAGGCCACTGATTTTTGTACATTTATTTTGTATTCTGCCACTCTGATGAACTTCTGGATTAGTTCCAGGAGTTTCCTGGTGGAGTTTTTGGGATCACTCAGGTATAAGATCATGTCATCTGCAAATAGAGATAACTTGACTTCTTCCTTGCTAATTTGAATCCCTTTTATCTCCCTTTCTTGTCTTATGGCTTCAGCTAAGACTTCAAATATAATATTGAAGAGAAGTGGTGAAAGTAGACAGCCTTGTTTAGTTCCTGATTGAAGCAGGAATGCTTTGAGTTTTTTCCCATTGAGTATAATCCTTGCTGTGGGCTTGTTGTATGCAGCTTTTATTATATTGATAAAGGTTCCTTCCATTCCAACTGTTTCTATAATTTTGATCATAAAAGCTGTTGAACCTTGTCAAAGCTTTTTCTGTATCTGTTGAGAGCATCATATGGTCTTGAACTTTGGACTGGTTTATATGGTGAATTACATTTATTGAACCAACATATGTTGAACCAACCTTGTGTGCCTGGGATAAAGCCTACTTGATCACCATGAATGATCTTTTCGATATGTTTTTGAATCCGATTTGCTAAGACTTTGTTGAGAATCTTTGTGTCTGTGTTCATCAAAGAGATTGGCCTATAGTTTTCTTTTTTAAGTGTATCTTCATTAGGTTTTGGAATTAAGTCGATATTAGTTTCATAGAAATAATTTGGTAGTGTTCCTTCCTTTGCTATTTGACAGAATGGTTTAAGGAGTATTTGGTGTTATTTGTTCCTTAAATGTCTGGAAGAACTCTGTGCTGAATCCATCCGGTCCAGGACATTTTTTGGTGGGAAGATTCAAGATTACTTAATCAACTTCTTCATATATTATAGGACTATTTAAATAATTCCAAACTTCCTGATTCAATTTCGGTAACTTGTGCTTACTTAGGAATTCATCCATTTCTTTTGTGTTGTCAAATTTCACAGAGTATAAGTTTTTGAAATATGATGTTATAATTCTCTGAATTTCTTGGGTATCAGTAGTGATAACTCCATTTTCATTTCCAATTTTGTTAATTTGGGTTTTCTCTCTCTTGTTTTTGGTTAATTTTGCTAAGTGTATATCAATCTAACTGATTTTTTTCAAAGAACCAGCTTTTTGACTGGTTGATTCTCTATCCTTTTCCTAATCTCCATTTCAGATATTTCTCCCCTGATTTTGCTAATCTCCTCTCTTCTACTGCTTTTGGGATCAGATTACTCTTGTGTTTCTAAAGTTTAAGCTTCATTGTTAAGTTATTTATTTGTTTTTTTTTTTTTGGTGTAGGCATTAAGATCTATGAACTGAACTTACGTCTTAGAATAGCTTTCATTGTGTCCCAAAGATTTCGATAGGTTGTATTTTCATTATCATTCACTTCCAATACATCTTGAATTTTCTTTATAATTTCTTCCTGAATTCAATTCTCACTCAGCATCATAGTGTTTAGTTTCCAGGAGTTAGTCTATTCTCTATTGTTTGTTGTGTTGCAGATGTCAAGCTTTATTTAGACCATGATGGTCTGAAATTGTACAGTCTAGAATTTCACCTTTCCTGTACATGTGGAAATTTGTGGCCCAATACGTGATCTATTTTGGAGAAAGTTCCATGTGCTGCTGAGAAAAATGTGTATTCTTTGGTGCATGGATGAAAAGTTCAATAGAGATCTGTAAGGCCCATTTCAGTAAGAGTCTGATTATGTTCCAATGTGTCTCTGTTAAGTTTTTGATCTGTTGATCTATCTTGTGTTGAGAGGGCGGTATGGAACTCTACTATTTGGGAATTTTTAATTTTAATTTTTTGTTCCATATAAACTTCAAGACGTATAATGTTTTTGAAGAACATAGCATCATTGTCATTTTGAAAGGAAATACACTAAATCAGAAGAATATTTTAAGTAGTATTGATATTTTGAGCATTTTTCAATCCCTAATATCACATATATCATTCCTTCTTTGTGTGTCTCCTTCAATTTCTTTCATTAATGTTTTTGCATGATCTAGTTGTTTGTCCTTTTTTGTGAGTGTTAACCTGGTCTGGCCTCAAACTCACAAACCTCCTGCTTCATCCTTCCATCCATTGAGAGTACAGGCATGAATCTGCCACCACATTTAGTCAATATCTACCTTGCAGCTCATCTGCATGGTTGCTGATAAATGATCATCAAATGGTTTAAGGAAACAAGGGATTTATTTTTTCTTATGATTTTCTGGTTACAGTTCTCAGTCCAGCTTGATGGAAGAGGATGCACCAAGACCAGGGCCAGGTGAACTGGCCACACCATCTCTACATAATGGCTGAGAGAAGGACGATCCTTACTTGCCAGACCAGTATGTCTGACCAAGTGTATAAAAGGATGTCGAATTCCTCAACCAGCTCTCAGTATTTTATTCACCTGTTCATGGCCTAGTCCCACCCACCATGGCTGGGCCTTTCCCATCAGCTAGGCAATCTCTTGCACATTTCTCTGGGCCTAATTCAACCACTAATTCTCTACAAATGTACCCAGAGCTCAAACCCTCAACTGTCAAGTTGACATCTGTGCCTAACTATGACACTTCAGCTCTTGTCAAGTTGACACAAAAACATAGCACTTTTAAACTGTAACCTTCAATCCTTGTCCCCACAAATGTTAAAAGTTACCTCTAAAATATAAACACATTTCATAGACAAATTTAAAATGTTCTCTCATTAAAAGTTCAGTTCCAACATTTTAAAAGTTCAAAGTTCTTAACCTTAAAAGTATACTATATCAGAATAAGTTAAATACTTTAAAACATTAAGCAGAAGTATCTTAAACAATAAGAAAACATCAAATAATGCATCCTTTACTTCAATGTCCATCTTCTGTTGCTCATTATGTAGTCAAGGTGGCTCAAAGTTTCTAGTCATTCCCAGTCCCTATTTGAAACTAGAAGTTGTAAAAGCAGAGTTCCTCTGAACCAGGCTGAATCTCCACTCACAGTTGTCCCCAGCAGCAGTCCCATGGTTCTGGCATCCCCAACACCGCTCTGGATTTGCCTCTGCAGCTATAAGCTTCACCTTTCCTTGCAGGAACTCTATGTCTGCCACTTGGTACCACACTTTTTCTGCCCTTCATGAACCCCACAATCGTACACCAAAACCAGTAACCACCTGGGGGAAGCTGCCAGATTCCGAAGCAAGTTTGAAATGTAACTTGGTCCATTTGAGCCACAGCTGCACCAAGTTTTGTGCACTGATGCTGGAAAAGCCTTTTTTAGGCAGCTAAACTTCCAAAGGGCAAGAAACGGCTTTAACTTGGGCTTTTGGCCACTGAAGGAATCTGGGTTTTCAAACCATGAACTTGCCATACGGTGGTTCATGTTTTCCCTTCGGTGGGCATGTTTTCCACTGCCCCAGTGCAAGTCACTAGGTTTTCCTTCACTGATGTTCATTTTTCCAACAGCAGCTGTTCTGCTGCCTGCCTTTTACACATCCAGAGCTTCATGGCCACCAATACAGCTCTCTATCAAGCGAACCAGTCTATCATCTTTAAATTCAACTTCACCAAAGTTCTTGTTCCCTTCATCACAAATTGGGCCCAAACAATCAATCCATAACTCTCTCAGCACCAGCAGACTAAACTCTGCAGAATGGTATTTGCAATCCACAAAGTCAAAATCTTCAAGCATTTCAAACTTTGTCCAGAGAAACCATTCGAAAGCCACAAAATCCACATAGATTTATCAGCAACACCCCATTTCTCTGGTACCAAATTCTGTTGCAGTCCATCTGCATAGTTGCTGATAAATGACCATCAAAAGGCTTAAGGGAACAGGGGATTTATTTTCTCTTATGATTTTCTGGTTACAGTTCTCAGTCCAGCTTGATGGGAGAGCATGCACCAACATCAGGGCCGAGGGAAATGGCCACATCATTACCACATAACAGCTGAGAGAGGGATGATCCTTACTTGCCAGACCAGCATGTTTGGCCAAGTAAACAGAAGGATGCCAACTTCCTCAACCAGATCTCAGTATTTTATTCATCTTTTCAGGGCCTAGTCCCACCCACCATGGGCTGGGTCTTCCCCATCAGATAGACAATCTCCTGCAGGTTTGCTCTGGGCTTAACTCAACGATTAATTCTCTACAAATGTTCCCAGAGATCAAACCCTCAACTGTCATGTTGACACCTATGCCTAACTATGACAATCTAATTCTTGATAACACAAGTGTATACTTAAACTTACAATATATGTCAATTCTCAACTGAATTCCTGATTCTTGAACAAAACAAAGAACTTTTTAATGACAGTGTTCCTTTGAAATAAAAACAATTTAAGTTTTATAAATTATACCTTAACTGAAAACCTTTTGAAAAATTGTTGATTTGCAGGAAGTTATGAGAAATAAATGCAGAGATGCTATCAACTCTTTACTCGGTTTTCCCCAGAGATAACACTTTGTAAAACTATAACGTAATAGGACAGTTAGATCTTGGTCTTAATACAAATTACCACTATTATTCATCTGTCCCCTTATTTGTATGTGCCAAGTTGTATAGAATTTTAGCACCTCTGGGATTAACAGCCACAGTAGTGTTCCTATACTAAAGGGAACACAAGAAAGGACTCCAGGCAATGCTACTGAGTCCTTACACCTCATCAGAGAAGAGGACCCAGAGGGAAGCTTGACATTCACACTAAAAGATGCTCCAGGGAGGGGGGAGGAGGCACTGGGAGAAAGGGAGGGAGGGGGGAAAGGAAGGGAAAAAGGGGTTAGGGAGCAAAGGGGTCCGGGGAGGGGTGGAGGGAGGGGACCAGGGTACCTATTAAGTTTGTATGAGTGGAAATGATTAATTTATTAATGAATTTTAAAATACCATTAAAAAAAGAATTTTAGCACCTCTGTATGAGTTTCTGTGTTCATCACCAAAGCCAAGATCTGAGTAATTTCAAAATCCCATCATCCTTTGGGTTATGCACTTATAATTGTGTCCACTATCTTCCTTTATCACCATCCTCTATCTCCAACCCTTCAAAATCGCTCATTTATTTTACCTTTATAAATTTTCTATATCAAAAGCTGCATAAGTGAGGCTCCTGGAGCCCCGTCCTAACAGGTCGGGTCGGGAAGCTGTGGGCGAGGCTTCTGCTTGGCGTTCAGAAGCATCTCAGCATGAGCGGAGGAGCTCTGCACCCAGGGTCGGCATTCACATAATTTCAATATGACCACACCAAACAAGACACCACATGGTGCTGATCCTAAGCAGCTGGAAAGGACTGGAACAGTCAGGGAAATCAGGTCACAAGCTGTTTGGTCTCTCTCATCTTGCAAACCAGGCTTTGGAGTGGATCAGCTGCGAGATGACAATCTAGAAACTTACTGGCAATCTGATGGTTCCCAGCCTCATTTAGTGAACATCCAATTCAAAAGAAAAACAACGATAAAGACATTGTGTATTTATGCTGACTACAAATCGGATGAAAGCTATACTCCATTGTAAACAGTGCTGCTATGAACATGGTTGTGCTTGTACTATCGAGGTAAACCTCTGCTGTATGGGGGGTTATACCCAAAAGTGGAATCGCAGGGTCATATGGCATTTCAATCTTTAGTTTCTTTAAAAGAAATTAAAGGACTCCCCAGAGTGGCTGTATGAGCCTGCATTCCCACCAGCAATGTAGGAGAGTTCCCCTTTCTCCACATCCTCTCCAGCATTTGTTGTTGTTTGTATTGTGGATTTTTGCCATCCTGACCGGGGTGAGATGATATCTCAGGGAAGTTTTGATTTGCATTTCCCTGATGGTTAAAGAAGTGGAGCATTTTTTAAGATATTTGTTAGACATTTTAATTTCATCCCTGGTAAAATTTCTTTTAAGTTCCAGGGCCCATTTTTTAATTGGGCCATTGGTTTCCTTGGAGTTTAGTTTTCTAAGTTCTTTGTGCACTCTGGACAGTAGAGCTCTGTCAGATATGTGGTTAGTGAAGATTTTCTCCCATTCTGTGGGTTGCCTTTGAGCTTGTGTGACAATCTCTTTATCTGAACAGAAGCTCTTTAATTTCACAAGATCCCAACTGTTGAGAATTGGTAGCAGTGACTGTGCCATTGGATGTCTGTTTAGGAAATGTTGGCCTAGCCCAATCAGCTCGAGGGAGTTCCCTATCCTTTCAACTATGGTTTTTATAGTCTCTGGCCTTATATCAAGGTCCTTGATCCATTTGGAATTAAGTCTTGTACATGGTGATAAGTATGGGTCCAGCTTTAATCTTCTGCATGTAAAGATCCAGTTTTGCCAGCACCATTTGTTGAAGATACTGTTCTTTTTCCATTGGATTCTTTGGGCCCCTTTGTCAAAGACCAAATGGCTGTAATTTTGTGGGCTTATATCTGGGTCTTCAATCCTTATCCATTGATCTGTGTGTCTATTTTGGAGCCAGTACCAGGCTGTTTTTATAACATGGAATCAACCCAAATGTCCAACAGTTGACGAGTGGATAAGGAAAATCTGGTACATCTATACAATGAAGTACTACTCAGCCATCAAAAATGATGAATTACTGGAATTTGCCGGGAAATGGATGTCATTAGAAACAATTATATTAAATGAAGTATCCCAGACCCAGAAAATTAAGCGCCATATGTACTCCCTAATAGGTGGCTCCTAGTACCAAACCCACCCAGCCCACCTTGAGACACTCATAGGTAAATCTATGTATTACCTACAGTAATTGCAAGGATTATGAACAGAGGGATGGGGTTGGAGGGCCACACCAGAAACAAGGAGAGAAGTGACCATGTTACAGTAGAGAAAATAGGCCTCCATCAAGGACTGCAAGAAAGTAATGTGACACCTAGTTAAGTTCACAGACATTCGTTCCTGATCATTTACAACTAAGGGGGCATGAACTCACCAGAATGGGAGGGCATATAGTCTGGCAGATTAAAAAGTAACCATTTTGCAAATGGGTGATTGACCCTCCCATTGCCAAATGCCATATGACCCTGCATTTCCACTTTTGGGTATAAGTATTACATCTACCCTTGAATGCACTCTTATAATAAGACTCCAGTTTAACAGCTTTTTGTCTCTGGCCAGGGGGTGACATACAGTGCCCATCACGATGGAGTGAAGGGCATTGCAGGAGCAACAAAACTGCAAAAGAAAATCAACAAACCACTATCCAGAACTTCAGAGTCTCTATATCAACCACCTAGAACTAGGCCAGACTAATCTCTCCCCATCCTGAAGTTCAGGGACATTTGCGGAAGAGGGGGCGGTAAGAGTGTAAGAGCAAAAGGATGGGAAGAGCAATGATTTGCAAGATACTCCACACAAGTTAGGGCCGAAGCAATCATAATTGGACTTTGCATGCCCTGTGCAATTTCCAACACACTATTGACCTCACAGTCTAGCATCTGCTAAAGGCACCAAGATCCTTGGAGGCAAGGGATTGACAGCCACAGTAGTGTTCCTATGGTTAAGGGGAACACAGGAAAGGGTTCAAGGAAATGCCACTGGTCCTTGTATGTCATCGGAGAGGAAGGCCCAGAGGAGAGTCAGGTATGCACAAGAAAGGACTCTGGGAATTGGGGCGGGAGGCACGGGGGGATGGGGAGGGAGGGGTGAGGGGAGGGGGAGCAGGGGGTTCGGGGAGAGGAGGAGGGAGGGAGGGAACTGGTGTACCTATTAAGTTTGTATGAGCTGAAGTAATAATAAAAAATGTATTATAAAAAAAAGAAAATAAATAAATTTTTCATTGTAGAAAAAAAAAGAAAGCTATACTCCAAGCAAAATCTCAGTCAGAGTAGGAAATAATTTCCACAACCTTCAAGAAATTCGGCAACTTGAATTGGTGGAACCAAGTGGCTGGATTCACATTCCCTTAACTGACAAACATAAGAAGCCAACTCGCACATTCATGATACAGATTGCTGTTCTAGCCAATCACCAGAATGGAAGAGATACCCATATGAGACAAATTAAAATATATACACCAGTGGAAGAGAGCTCTATTGGTAAATTTCCTCCATGCACAACTATTGATTTCATGATGTATCGTTCAATAAGGTGACTTTAAAATGGCACACAAGTGATTATCTTTATTTTATCTTCTCATCAAAGATTGTATCACTTGTCTTTTTGAAATGCTGTTTTGCGATTTTGTATACATTTAAAAGTAGTTGGACTTTGATAAATAAATAACTTTTGGGTTATGTTGTCTATTTTCTTGACATAGGACAAAGCTGACATTTTACATTGCTAAAAATGAACTTGAAGCCATTCTTTTATTTTTTTGCTTATATTAAAAGAAAACTAGTTAAACTGGAAATTTCAAATTGTACTTTTTTAACGAATGTGATTATTTCATATGAATGCTTCTTGAATATTTGTGAACACGACTATGTTTTACCAGCATATAATTGTATATATAAGTTTTGTTAGGTTACAATAACTTTTTTGTAGAGGAAATTTGTTTTTTAATTTTATTTTTTCTCCTATTGAATTTATTCTTTGGCAGCTTCATAAATATATATGAATTTTTAAAAAAGCTGCATAAGTGAAAGTATGTAACTTTTAAAAATATGTAACTTTTGAAAGTATGTAACTTTTTGAAAGTATGTAATTTTTGAAATTGACTTCTTTTCCTTCATCACATATTAATATTCTATTACTTTATATTGTTGAGTAGTACTCCATGATATGATATAACACAATTTGTTTGATCATTCGACCATTTAACAGTCTCTGTGATGACTCCGCATGCCGGTTATCAATAGCTAAGCTGCTGTAAACATTCATGTAAAAATTTTCATGCTAATATAAGCTTGCATTTTCCAGGATAAATGTCCAATTGGGCAATCTCTCTCTCTCTCTCTCTCTCTCTCTCTATATATATATATATATATATATATATATATATATATATATCTGTCTGTCTCTCTCAGTAACTGACAGTTTGACTTGGTGAGAAATTGTTCAACTCTTCTCCAGGGCAGCTATATACCATATTTTATAACATCTTCAGCAAAGTGTGAATTATCCAGTTTCTCTGCATACCTATTACACTCTTAGTTGTTGCACTACTTTTAATTTTAGCCATTCTTAAAGATTTTAAAAGTGATATCTCATCATGGTATTAATTCACAATTCCTGAATTGAATTACATGGAATATTTTATGCATTTATTTTATACCCGTATCTCTTTTTTAGGTGCAATGTTTCATGATACCTTTTGCCCATTCTTTTTTATTTTGTTTTGTTTGGTTTTACTCTTCAGTTTTATATATACTTTCAATACCTACTCTTTGCAGAATATATGGTTTGAAAATATTTCCTCCTGGTTTCAAGCTAGTCGTTTCACTCTCTTCACATAGACTTTATTCATGCATCAAGGCTTCTCATTTCAATTAGGTCTAATGTACCAGAAATTTTTTGGTAGATTATTTTTGATGTCAAGTCTAAAACATTTCCTACTTCTAACTGTTAAAGATTCTCTCCTATGTTTTTTAAGCTTTACTTACATTTACATTTGTAATCTATTTGGAGTGATTTTCATATTAACAAAAATTCAAGAAGTAGAACAATATCTATAATTTTGCTTGAAGTCTAGGTCAATCTGCTCTCATTACGTAGTCTAGGGATAACCAGTCGTTCTGAAATTCTTTATTAAAAATGCTTCCATCTTATTGCTTTTGCAACTTTATAATTACATTTTGAGTGTAGTTGCATAAGTTACCTATTTTGTCCTCCTGGTCCATATTCCACCTGTGTTTGAACACTACACATCTTGATTACTTGTCATATAATATGTTAACATAAGGTATTGTGATTCTTCACACTCTTTACACTTTCACAAAATTGTTTCAACTATTTCAAAGCCTAGGCTTTTCCACACAAGTATAAGAATAAACTTAGCTGCATGTCTATAACATGTTATTGAAATATTCATAATGGTTTTGGTAAATCTGCAGATAAATTTGAGAATTGACATTTTTACTATTTTGACTCTTCTGATACATGAATACAGTATCAATCAATGTGTGTGTCCATATACATATATGTATCTTCCTATTTGTGAGTTTGATGTGCATGTGCCATGGTGCATGTACAGAAGAATAACTTCTGGTGTTAGTTCTCATCTTCCAACTTGCTTGGAACAGAATCTGTTGCTATTCACTGCTGTGCATATGAATTGGTTCCTGGGATATTCTCTGGTCTCAACCTGCCATATCCCTGTAAGAGTGCTTGGATTAGAGATGTATGCTACTACGTCCAGCTCTATGTAGAGGATCTGAACTTGGATACTTAACATACTCATCTATGAGTATGGATACATACATCTATCTATGTACTTTCAAAGTCATGTTGATATGTTGGATTATCATAGTTTATTTTAACATAGATGTTTTGTAATTACTATAGTTAGTAATTACTGAACACATACTCTTATCTCATTTTAAACATTGTAATGACTATGTGCGATAAGTAATATCAGTCTAATTGTACATAGAAATGCTCGAAGAGGTAAAGCAACTTGTGTATCACATACTCACTAAGTAGCAAATCTGAAATCTAAAATCAGGAGTGATGTCTGTCATTTTCTATATCTTTCCATTCTGTTAGCTTTCTTTCAGGTGTCAATCAAAAAATTCTTAGGTAGAATTTTCCACCATTGTTTAAATAAAAAAGGAACTTAAGTCTATTAAGTAATTCCTTCCTATAGATAAGAAAACAAATAACCTGTTATCTCACCATTCTTATTCTTCAACTTGAATAGCATTTCATTTCCTGGAAATCAACAAAGCAGATTTTTTAATTAGAGCCAAAGATCTTGGAAATTTTTTTAACTTTTGCAAAAGAACCTTTATTTTGTTTTAACATGTGTGTCTCAGGGAACGAAACACAAGAAGCAAAGAACAAAGTCATCAAGTCACAAGCTCAGCTCGACATGATCTTCTAGATACTATGTGTTCATACAACATTCCAGTAGCTAATAGCTTGTGCCATGTGTACCATGGGTTTTCACACATCATGAACATTTACAAACTCAAAACCCCAGGCAACACAAGTATTTCAATATGCATAGGTGAGGTTAGACAAGGCAATAATATAACCAAATTCAGTTTTTCCACTTTCCAAGGATAGGTGGAATGACTGGCAGAGCATCTCACCCTAAAGACAGTACTGCCCATCGTGCTGCCCTTAAAAGACTTCATGTGTATGCACAACCGATTTGACATTCTGCTTTTACAACATGCTGGAATTACAGACCCTTTGGTGAGTCAGAAGGGGCTTTTACAGCAAGAAGGAAAAGTTACTTCATGCAATCGTTTTCCCCCAAATGATTAAATTAAGCACATTTCTCTTGGAATTGGAATTTTCTTTTTCTTTTTTTAAATAAACAATCCCAGAAATGTTTTCTCTCTAGTCTTCTTAATACTATACCACAGACAAAGAAGACATTTGACACAAACACTTTGGGAGCAGAACTTACAGTGTTTATTAGATTTTCCTTTGTTTTCTTGGTTAATCCAAATAAACATTTCCCTCCACTTTTAAAGGAAAAATGTATCTGGAGCCAACTTACTTAGTTCTCTTTAATTCTCTCCCCCCCCCTCTCCAGTGACCACACTTCCTTTACTTTTGTGGGTCTTTTCTGCACAAGCTCTGTTCTTCATACTCAGGTTTTTTTTTTTTTTTCATTTCTTTTCAGGTAGAAGTTTCAGAGAAAGACACATTCTTCAGATTCTCCAACTGTTTATGCACAAAGACTCCTGTTACAACTTCCAAAGCACCTGTAACTATGCCTTTCCCTATTCTGGAAAGGAAACTTTAGTTTCTAAAGTAACTTCCTTCCCTTCAAAAGTGAGGACCCCATGGAACCATGGATGGTATGTGACTATTTCACCAAGATATCAGAGAAAAGGGTCATTTCTTGACTTACATTTCTAGTAAGTCTTAAGTCTGAGAGCTTTCTTTTACTTGACTTCCTAGTTTTGCTCCTCACTTTTTACCTATCTATCTGGAGGCTAAAATCTTAAGTATTCTTCTATATCAGATGAAAGAAAACAAAATAAGTAAACGCTTATGTCTAGTTGTTTGTGATCCAGATTCTACTGGATTGAAAAACCTCTTCCTGCAAAAGTAATTGAATGGGGTCAGAGTTATCCATTCAGCATTGGAAAATTAGAAAGCTGTCTCATAGGTCTAATAACTAACTGTCCTACTTACTAATTGGGTCATGTCTCCATGTCTGTACTTTCCCAAGTACAGAGAGAAAGGGCCCTCAAGTCACATTGACTGTCCTTTCACTAGAGAAGAAATTCACTTGAGCAGGTATGGTCCAAGAGTTTACAGAAGAGCTGAAAACTTCAGAACCCTGCCCATGAAGGTGATGGATGAAAATCATCTTGCACAAAGAGGAAGTCCTCAAAGCGAGGAAGGTAAACTCTCACAAGACAAACAATGGTCACATCATACAGACTTTTTCTTGGTTCGTCCTAGCAAGATCTAACCCCCAGTCTCTTTTTCTACTTAATCAAGTCTTCTTTGCTGCCATGTTCTTTGTTCTTATAAATCTGTAGGTGTATCCCAAAGCATTGATACATTTTGAACATATTCCAAGCTGTGGATTCTATTTCTCTCATAGATGAAACTTTCCAAAGAACAGTACTGTATGGGTGAGTAGACCTTTAACTCATGGGATTTTCTGGGTTCTGCCAGCTGGAGGAAAGAGAATATATCCAGGCCATATTAGTTAATGTATTTTTTGTGATTCTAGAAATTTGCCTTTAAATAACAAAATACAGTGAATGACTAAGCCACTTTACCTAGCCAGGACTGGACTAGGATAAGGCAAATACAAACACTGTGAGATGTTTATAACAGTAAAATTGACTAGTATTGCTTTTTTTTTTTCATGACTTTTGCTTCAGTTGTCCAACTAGAGAAACAATGGGGAAGGAGTCAGTTAAACATTCTTGCAGATGGCAAGGAAGACTAAGTTTTATAAATGGAGGGCATGTTTATGAAAAAGAGAAGAAAATACTGCAAGTTTACTTATAGAAAGAAGATTAGGTTCCCTGAAAGTATCTTTTGGGAAATAAGAATTGTCAGTTGAGATCTAAAAAGTTTGAAAAGCAGGTAAGCGAGCTGATTAGATAAAACCAGATCAAAGACCCAAAACTCAGGAGCTTTCTAGAAGGTAGAAGAGCCACCTTGATAAAAGATTTCTTTTTTTTTTATTTCCACTCATACAAACTTAACAGGTACACTGGTCCCTTCCCTCCCTCCACCCCTCCATTCCCCTGTGCCTCCCTCCCCTCCCCCTTTCCTCTCCATCTCCCAGTGCCTCCCCCTCCCATCCCCGGAGCATCCTTTAATGAGCATGCCAAACTCCTCTGGGTTCTCCTCTCCGATGAGGTGCAAGGACCCAGTGGCATTTCCCAGAACCGTTTCCTGTGTTCCCTTTAAGCATAGGAACACTATCTGATAGAGCTCTATTATCCTGAGTACACAAAGAACTTAGAAAACTAAATACCAAGGAAACCAATGGCCCAATTAAAAAATGGGCCCTGGAACTTAAAAGAAACTTTACCAGGGATGAAATTAAAATGTCTAACAAATATCTTAAAAAATGTTCCACATCCTTAGCCATCAGGGAAATGCAAATCAAAACTTCCCTGAGATATCATCTCACCCCGGTCAGGATGGCAAAAATCCACAATACAAACAACACCAAATGCTGGAGAGGATGTGGAGAAAGGGGAACTCTCCTACATTGCTGGTGGGAAAAGGTTTCTATTCTAGGGAATAACTTGTCTTTAGAAAGTATTCCCGGGCTGGAGAGGTGGCTCAGGGATTAAGCCTCCGCCTTGCAGGCGGAAGGTCCCGAGTTCGGATCCCAGATCCCACGTATAGACGCCAGACGGAAGCGGGGGCGGCCTGCGCTTCTGGTCCTGGTAGGGCGGAGCCTGTGAATCCCGGGGCAGAAGGAGGTGGAGGCGTCCATGGTGGTTCACGAATTCGTCCGTGGTTCTACACACACATACACACACACACAAACACGCGCGCGCACATACACACAGTTGAATAAATAATAATAATTTAAAAAAAAATTAAAAAAAAAAAAAGAAAGTATTCCCATATTCTTATTCTTATTATTTTTTCCACTCATACAAATTTAATAGGTATCCTGGTCCCCTCCCTCCCTTCACCCCTCCCCAGACCCCCTTTCTCCCTCCCCCCTTTTCCCCTTCTTTTCCCCCCTCCCTCCCTTTCTCCCAGTGCCCCCTCTCCCCCCCATCCCTGGAGCATCCTTTAGTATGGATGTCAAACTTCCCTCTGTGTCCTCCACTCTTCTGAGGTGTAAAGACTCAGTAGCATTGCCTAGAGCCCTTTCTTGTGCTGCTCTTTAGTATAGGAACTAGAAAGTGTTCCCATATTCTTTTTGGGAACAGGAATACCTCTGGATGTAACATTTCTCACAATGACCAACCAATTTTCACTGAGTCTATCCATGACTGATGAGAGTACTAAGATGCTAAGCCATAAGCTGACAACCCAGCGACAGAATTTCAATCACAGTCCAAAGAAATCATTACCTCTTAGTTACTGTTCCCAATTCTGGATATTCAGCAGTGGATAACACATAGTCACCAAATTTTTTTCATCTTTTTCCAATGCACCCAATTAGACTACATTTTCCAGCCTCTTTGAAACTATATGTTATATTATTTAGTTCCAGCCAACAGAAAGTGAAGAAAAGTAATCTTTCTCATTTATAGAGTTGACCCATAAAAACTGAGATGTGTTATCACCTCTCCTTTTTTCATTAGTGAAATAAATACATATTCTTATGGGGACTCTAGAAGGCACATGCTAAAAATGGGTCTGTATGTGTCTCAAATGGCTTCATGAAATAGAACACACAGCATTACCCTATACCTTTGCCATGATTGACTAGACTTTTTGACTTTTCAATGAAATTTTATTTTACATGGAACAGAATATACACATCATGCAAATGAGGCATCACTATCTGACTAGACTTGTGAATGGAAAGTTGTCTCATTAAACCATTGAAGCTGAGATTTTTCCCCATTTTTTTTACTTTTACAAACATTGAATATTCATCCCAGCTTCCTTTCCTCCTTCTCCTCCCTTCATTATTCCCTCCCACTCTCTCCCGCCCTTCCACTTGTATGATTCTGTGGACCCAGGGTTCACTCTGGCTTGTCAACTACTGTGGGGCCCAAGCCTCCATTGCATATCAAGTTATTTCTCTTTAGCCACTTCACTGACAATGTGTGCTTCTCTTCACAAGATTGAGTTTTTTATTATTATTTTATTTATTACCTAGTTATACAAGCTCATTGAGTAGGTGTCTTTTCCCCCTCTTTCCCCCTACCCTCCTTCTGTCCCCATCCCACTCTCTCTCCCCTATCCCTCCCACTCTCCTCCTTTCCTCCCTCCCTCCTCTCTCTTGGTGTTTCCCACCTGCTCCCTCCCACCATCTAGCCCATCAACTTATATGGGCCCTGAAGTTTTCTCTTTCATCTCTTACTAAAGCTAAAATTATCTTAATACTAAAATCAGTAGTCTTTGTTTTCATGGATACTGCAGGAGTCTAGCAGTTGTACAATAAAGGTGCTTCCAGAATTCTATGAAACTTAAAGGGGGAAGTAAACAACTTGATCTTGGAAAATAGCAGGAGATATAACACAGAATTTACATTCAAGATGAGTTCTGAAAGAGAAAAATGATTTTCCCAAGAAGACAATGAACAAGGATAGTAGTAACATATGCAAAGTCTTCCAAATTTGATAGCTCAAAGAAAAGTAGCAAGGTAGGAGATGTATATTAGGGATCATATAAGGCATTAATAGAAAAAAATGCCATGTCATTATTTGAATGTGTTTATATGACCCCAGGCATGAGCACATTTAGAAACATCTGGAGGTTCATGGTAGGACAGCATGAGGCAGTCTTGTTTATGACATCAATCCAAGCAAATCCATTTATGAGAAAAGCCAGAAGTCAAGAAATGAAGCCTATGACCTCAGTTCTTGTTGTCAATATGTCTGGATTCTGTGACCTCTACCCTACTCGCTTTCTCTCAGTATTCTTATGCCTCGCCACTTAAGAAGAAATTAAATGGGTGGATCTGCCCTTACCCTTCTAATTCACAGAGGTTGCTCTTCTGGGCAACAATCCACTAGTTTTCTCTGCAGCTGTGGCCTGTGAGCACCTTCCAGGATGCAAAATCCCAGGGGCCAGGAGTCGAAGGGAAAGAGCAACCACCTGCATGTTCTGTTGTGTCTGATTAATTTCAAATGAATCTTCCAATGCTTCAGATGTTCCTGGACAGCTCTCCAACATCCTGCAATTAGCCTAAATGGATGTGCTCCATGCAGGAAGATGGAATGATGGTGACTCTGATCTGAGAGGTACAGAAGAATAAGCGAAACCATAACCTGAACTTTGAGATCACCCTAGTTCCAATGTCTTGTATATCAGATGAAAAAACTGCAGTTCAGGAGGGGGTAGTGGTTTGCCTTTTGTCTGAATGAGTCAGTAGCACAGACAGGGCCTCCAAGTCTCAATTTCCCAGCCCACTGCTCTTTCCACTATATTAATCAGGCATCTAGACCAGTTGGAAGAAATATGCTGAAAGTTACTGATTGAAGGAAATAATGAGTGGTTCCAAGGCTGGGAAGCTCAACATCCAGCCAAAATGTTACAGGCATGGATCAGTCACATGCTTTCTGTTTATAGTCTTTCCACTGGACTATGTGTGTCTGGGAATAACAGGCAGTGGAAATTTAATTTGAGCCTGTGTCTGGTCTACTTTATAAAAGAAGATGTCACCTTTATGATCCGATTTTAAGGACCCTTAAAGAGACTCTTCTGTCCTAACAGTCTTTCCTATCAGCCTGATATTTCAGGTAAGTAATGTCTTTTTTAGAGGTTGCCTTCAAAAAAGCATTGGTAAAGAAGATACAGTACACTGTTTGCAGCCATTAAAATCTTATAAATTAGGTACGTCTTAATTTTCCAGCATTATGTCTATTTACATGGAGAAAAACAACAAATTATATAAGCCAGAACCTAAACAATAAATCATGGAATGTATGGATTTCATTTGAATTCTTCTATCCATCTAGGGAATGTGCCTCTGTGTTGGAGATTTACTGCAGTAAGAAAATAGCCCAGAGATCCAGAGGGGACCTACAGATCTCAAACTACAGGGATCTCTATGTTATACACAAGTTACTCCTGACCACTGTGATCTCTGTGTCTCTCTGATCACACCTTTGAACTCACCAAATAACAAGCTGTCTCTTCATCTAATCCTGAACCTGAGTCCATAGTGATCACTGCAAGCCCTGTTCACTGCCATGAGTAAAATTGTAGCCATTTACAAAGCTCTTTCATGCCCTGCATCTTAAAAAAACAAGTAATACAGGTAGGTCATCACATGGTCCTCATTTTACAAATAGCTTGTGACTTAAGGGACTTACACAAAGTCATGAAAGGAATAGAAGTAATTACTAAGTCAAACTGAACCTCAAATGTCCTATCTCTAAATTCTGCTTCCTTTCTTTCTCTACACTATGTTTTCCAACATACTCTAAAGGGAATAAATTCATTGATATTTCTGGAAGGTATAAAGAGGGATTCTTTGATCTAACAAGCATCCCCTCTTATTTCTACTTTCTTTATTATGATAGATTTTGCACCTCAGCATTGACCCTTCTCTCATCACGGTCTCCTACTTTTATTCCATCTACCTTTGAATATACCCTTATAATTAGACTCTAATTTAACAGGTTTTTATCTCTGGCCAGGGGGTGACATCCAATACCCATCAGGGTGAAGCGAAGGGCATTGCAGGAGCAGCAAAACCGAAAAAAAAAATCAACAAACCATAATTCAGCACATCAGAGACTCTATATCAACCACCTGGAACTGGGCCAGGCTTATCTCTCCCCATCCTGAAGCTCAGGGAAATTTGCGGAAGAGGGGGCGGTAAGATTGTAAGAGCACAAGGATGGGAGGAGTAATGATATGCAAGATATTCCACACAAGTTAGGGCCAAAGCAATCATAATAGGACTTTGCATGACCTGCGCTATGTCCAACACATTATTGACCCCACAAAGTCTAGCATGGACTAAAGGCACTAGGATCCTTGGAGGCTAGGGACTGACAGTCACAGTAGTGTTCCTAAGCTTAAGGGGAACACAGGAAAGGGTTCTGGGCAATGCCCCTGGGTCCTTGTACCTCATGGGAGAGGAGGATCCAGAGGAGAGTTTGGCATGCGCATTAAAGGATGCTCTGAAGATTGGGGGGGACACGGGGGGGATGGGGGGGAGAGGAGAAGGGAGGAGAGAGCAGGGGGGTCAGGGGGAGGTGGAGGGAAGGAGGGGACCGGTGTACCTGTTAAGTTTGTATGAGCAGAAATAATAATAATAATAAAATAAATAATAAAAAAAGAAAATCTGAGAAATGATCTATATAGCCCAGTTTCTACAAAGAATACAATAAAATAACAAATGTATTTATTAGTATTACTTAAAAGGAACTCAAAATTTTGGATGTGTGTACCAGGCCCCATATTAAGTATTTTGGCATGTGTCATTTTACTCTAGCTTCCAAATAATCTTAGGCTTTATGCACTATGCTGAATTTAACTTTCTCCAATGCCAGCATCAAGGTTGTAATTTGTCCAAGTTGACACAAGAAACTCATGATCTACAGGATCAATAGGACCATCTGGGACCTATTACTAAGTAAAAATAATTTGCATAATAATTTAACTTTTTGCAAACCAAAAAGTGTGTGTTACATTTTTGTATACATGTAGAAAAGTGTAAAAAGAATGTATAAAGCTAATATTATTTATTACCTTGGTGAAATGTAATTTGCAGAGAAGGAAATTTCTATTTTTCCTTCATTCCCTGCTTTATTTTTGTTACAATAAAAATGTATTATTTTGATGTAGAAAATATTATCACTTTTATACAATATGGGAGAAATATCTCTTTTGGTTATTAAAAATGTAGTAAAAATATTTAGAAGCATTTTCCACTCTTAAAATACTTAATCCAATACCCAAAGGTCTAATAGGAAATAACATGGCACTGTCCCACTACCAGAGCCATTCAGTGTAAATACAGGAAGAAAATCCTTTCTTCCACTGATTAGAAAGTCTGTCACAGTGGAAGCTGGGTTCTTCGGAAACTATGTTGTGGAATCAGGTCCAAAGGGCAGTGCTGACGCCAGGGGTCAGATGACAGAGAATATGGTCATCACACAGGGTGTGTAACTTCAATTGAAATATGAAGAACCTGGTTTCTTATGGGGCTCATAAACCATTTCTAAAGGCATTTCTCAAGAAAGAAATCCAAAATGTTTGGGCAGTAGCTACCACTTTAGTGTAGATATTTTCTCCAAGGTTGCTGTTTGTAAGGACAACACTTAACCACTTCAAAGTAGTTCTAGTCTCTTGATGTAAAAATACACTGGTCTGTTGATTTAAAAGAAGAAGAAAATAAAAGTGGCAGCCTCATTATATAGTCAGACCAGTTCTGTTAAGTACAATAACAACTTAGCCCTACATATTTTTACTTTTGTCAACCTTCAAGGGCTATTATTTCAAGTGTTTTGGGTGACATTTAAGCTTGCTTTGAAAGCAGAGCTCTTTCTACTGGTATTACTGCAGTTTCAGGGCACTGGGTCTGCACAGTGAAAGATGACCTCAGATAGAAAGCCCAAAGAGTACTGTGGTTACTGCCTCTACTGCTGGCCCCACAGAAGGAGGCTACTGGTTTTGACTGTGTATTTACTATGAACCCTATATTGTGTCAAATGACAAAGTAACAGAGTCATCAAGAGATTAAATAATTTGCCTAAAAGACGCACACAACAGTTAACATGATTTGAAGCTGAGGAATGAAAGAAATCTGAATTAAAAAATTCTTTCTTTTTAACTTATCATTTTCCCTAAAAAAATCAGTGGTTTTCTTATACACCAAGGATGAAAAAAGTGAGAACATCCTAAGAGAAAAAATTCCATTTATCATAGCCCCTAATAATTAAATACCTTGGTATAAATCTAACCAAAGAAGTGAGAGACCTGTACAACAAATATTTTAAAACCCTAAAGAAACATATTTCTGATGACATCAAAAGGTCGAAAAACCTCCCATGTTCCGGGATCAATAGAATTAACATCATAAGAATAGTCATCCTACAAAGAGAAATATACAGATTCAATGCTATAATGAAATTCACTGCTAAATGGATGGAACTAAAGAAATCATACTGAGCGAAGTATCCCAAGCACAGAAAACCAGACATTGCATGGTCTCTCATAATTGGAACCTAATTCCAAGCCCTTATAATGACATACTTAAAGAAAACCTTTTTATTACACTTTACAACCATGAAGGATTTGAAATAGAAAGGTAGGAAAAAGAAGACCCAAAGAGAATGAAGACAAGTGAACAAAGTTCAATCGAGAAATAAGGCCACTCTCAAGAAAGACCTATAATTAGTGAGATATTTGATCCAATCCATGGTCAGTCTCCTTCCTGATCACTGGTGTTTGGATTGATTTGAAGCACAGGGCCGTGTGTTCCCCATCATGGTGGGGTGGAAGGGTTGTGATTAGTTGACAGCCAGATGATGTCCTGGAGGTCCTACTTGCTACTGTGCCCCACTCCTGATCCTCCATCCCCTTCAAGCCTTTTCTTACATAAAGGCCTCTCTTTAACAGTTTCCATATTGTTGGATAGGAGAAAATCGCAACACCCAGATAAGATGCAGCCTTGTGTAATGCAAGAATATCAAAATGGGCAACAACACCGGCACCTTACAATGATCACCTGGAACCAGGACAGCCAAATCTCTCCCCATCCCTAGGCTCAGGGAACTTTTCAAAAGAAGGGGCACTAAGACCACAAGAGCCTAAGGATGGAGAGTTGTGTTGCTGGTCTTGAGTGGTCACTCCACTCACAATAGGGCAGCCACAGCCAGGAACTCATGGCAATGGAATTGATCTCATCAGATCTCCACAGTGATGGACATATTGGCATGTCCCCGTAGACTGGCACAGATCTCAGGAAAAATAGTTCCGAGCAGTAGGATCCTTAGGGGGAAAGGGTCAGACAGAGGTAGGGGAGTATCCATATCAGTGGGCTGCCCAAGGAAGGGTCTCTCTGTCTGCCAGAGGTCTGAACCCCCATGAGAACAGATGATACACAGGGAACCCCAGGACCCACAGAACCAAAGGACAGGAGAGTAGAAGGCTGGGTACATGTAGGGACCAGAAGGAAGGTGGGATGAGATAGAAGTGGAATGGTAGGGATGGAGGAAGGAAGGGAGAAACAAGGGAAGAAAGGAACATGTACATAAAAATGTTAATTTAATTACTAAATTTATTTTTTAAAATGACAAAAAAGAAGGCACTAGACATCATTATTGATATCACTGTGACTGTTTTAATAAAGAGTTTTCTTTCAGTAAATAGAGACTGAGTCATGCTAGTATACCTTCTCTATGTTCCAAATTGCAAGATGGCCAGGGAGACAACTGATGAGACAAGAATGTGCACCTAAGCCAAAAAATCCTTATGTTTACTGTAGGGCCGAGCAGCCAAAAGGGTGACATTCATTCCAGAGGTTAATGAATGTTGCTAGAGAGCCAACATTATGAGTGTGGGCTTGTAAGAATAAGCCAAGTGTATTGAGTGCTATTATGAAAAGCACAATGCAGTAGAACAGTTGTGCAAAACTCTCTCCTTTGCAGAAAAGACAAAGAATAAAAAGAAACCAGCTGCATCCTATCAGTAGCTCAATTTAAGTTGTAAAGAATGACATACCATCTTAAGGCAAAACAAGAATGAGCACTGACTTTGGAATCCACAGGTTATGTGGGAAATATTTGATTTGCCCAAAATATCAGGAGATTTATTATTAGAGAGCTGATTAACTTGACTGGATTTACCACTGGGTACCTGCAGGTGTCATTCTACTATCTGAAAAAAGGAAAAGGACAAGTAGCCCATGTGGCCCAATTAACTTTCAAAACAGTGATTTGTAACAACAACCATTTACTGGCTCATATTTTTGCAGTTATTTAGATGGCTCTTAGGGACAGTGGGGGAAAATCCTCTGAGGTCCTGTCTTGATCAAAATTTATTCACTTGATGCATTCACCACATTCATTCTCTTGAGTTTTATAATTTGCCTTAGGGTACCAAGGTCAGTTGATGTAGTGGTGACCCCTCTTTGTTCACACTCCACTGGAAAGATGAAGTGATTTACTCAAAGGCATAAACTTAAAGGAAGCATTTGCTTTTAGTCATAAAATTGCACCCCTGGACTCATACAATCCTAAAACCGTTTTCTTCCGTTTTGTACCTCACCTAGTCTCAGACTGGTGTTTCTTTTGTCCCTTACTAGCTGGGATTACCTTTGCTGGTATTCCTTTAATATTTTACTTTAGGAAACTATTTTTTCACATAATTCTTTTATTTCACTTTATTTTATTTCATTTTGGATTTTTCTCTTCACACCCTGCTTCCTAGGTTACACAAAGACTCTATTTATAATCTGTGAGTTATTTTTAATATTCCTGTTTTAAACAATTTCTTCATTTTCTAGAGGAATTGATATGAGTTGAAAATTATAGAATTCAAAGAAATTAGACAACACTCCAAATATCTATTTGATTTATTGTTGAAAAAATAGCTGCAGGATAGTTGAACTATAGTGTTATTTCCCTATGTCTGAAGGGTTAATAAAACCATTTCATGGTTTTTCATATTTACATCTCCTGAAGTAGAATAAAACTGACTCTGTAGTGAAGCTATTTATATAAGCATAATATATTTTGGAAAAATGATTACTGTTTTTTAAATTGACCAGATGAGGGAAAGTCCTCTTTTCACATTGATTATAAATATTACCATATTCATTCCACTGTTTTAAAAAGATGTGAAAAAACTATGGATATGGACATACCCCAGTTTTGTATTACTTCATATGATAAGCCATATATATATATGTATGTATGTATGTATGTATGTATAGAAGCTAGGCTTGGTGGTAAATGAATATAATTTTAGTAATTGGGTGGTAAAAGTAGAAGAATCAACAGCTCGAGTTATTCTCAGCTACATAATGAATTCAGGCTAGCCAGTGCTACATGAAACTATGTCTCAATGGAACAAAAAGAAAGAAAATGGTCATGCTTACAGTAGTATATAAATGTGGGTCATTAGCTCTTTAGTTTTCCTGGGTTGTCTTATGCTATGGTGGGAAGCTTGTGACTTGGCTCACTACTACATCACCTAAGGCAGCCACTCTTGTATGCCAGGCATTATGCTGGCTATTAGATGAGGCAATAGAGGCAACTGGGCCACATGAGTCTCTTCATTGAGCTAACTAGCACAAACTACTTGGCATCTTTTACAGGATACTTAAAAGGAATGAAATACAGCATGCTTCAGTGAACTAATAATTTTTAGTCTCTGCTTGAATTTCAAGTGATGTAGTCCCACTGGACAAAGGAAGTTACACAGGCAAATTCAGAGACAGTATAGGAAGTGACTTTTCAAGGCCATGGAACAGGGAGAGCTGAATAAATATAGGTCATCTTCACATCAATCTAACATGAGACTCTAAAGTGAATTATTATAAAGCATGGGAGAAAATAGTTTTGTTTAATTCAACTACTAAATATGCTTTACTCAAGAGAGAACAAAAGAATTCTCACCATACCGCATCGTCCCCTCATAAAGAAATATCCTCACTGAAGAAATGACTGGATTGATATCACTTACACATGACTCAGTTTCACACATAGACTTGCAAAGGACTTTCCTCAGGTATGAGTTGCTCCTTTGTTTCTATAACTATACTACTAAATATCCTTAATAAGATATTTTTAATATCCCTGATTGCATACAACACAAAAGGGCTTAAGAATTTTACCACAGTGACTCCTCCACTACATGAGATCAAGCAATATGAACTGTTTCCCTTAAACATAAAAAAGCTCATTAATTGTGAATTCCACTTCTATAGATCATAGAAACTCAACTGCTCTCCAAATTTGTATTGAGTTACATAACTAAAGAAAAGTTACCATTTTCCTAATTTAGTTCCAGAAATAATCTGGAAATATCTGGACATTTTCTATTTCTTCTAACATATCTCCTCTTTAGCTAAACCACTTATATATCTATAGGGAATCTAGTACTTGACACAGCAGTCATATTTCCCCCAATTCGTCTCCATGCAAGTCTATGGCCATTTTGATGAGGAAGAAAGATATTTAAAACCCTTTCTTGGAACTGTAAACAAAGCTCTGAAGCTCATGTTTCTTTCCTAATAAAAGTTTTCACTCACACAGGAACAACACTGATGTATGCAAATAGGGAAACAAAGGAACAGTTGGATGGCAATAGAATCAGTGACATAATATACAAGCTTGTCCCAAAATAAGCCACCAGAAGTAATTGTCAAAGATATCAAGAGTTTCTTTATATGAAAAACAAAGTGTCAGCAGTCTTGGTCACTCATTCTTCCCTGGAAATCATTCCAGACAAACAGGATCTTAGAGGTTCCTTTTCACATGCTGGAACCACAGAACACATTATTCACTGATGAGATGAGCTGACTGCATTTTATCCATTGACAGCTATTCCCCAGGCAGATCATCAAAATGCAGCTGTTGGGGTAATCATGGGAAATGCATTCACACACATGTAAGATGGTCATATTCAGATGAAATACCTTGCAACTGAAGCAGAGTTTATTTATGAGTAAGCGCTGGAGCTTATTTGAAGTAAACTCCCCTAGTGTTGGCTTGACAAACGATCTGAAGCATAATGGGAACACTAGGAGAAAAACTATCCCAGAACTATACCACACACAGCTTCCTCAAGAAATAGAACAGCATCCAACTAAGACAGTAGGCATATTCTTGTCGTTATTTGCAGGCAATTCTTCCCTTTCAGCAAAATGACTTTAAATGAAAAAGATAAATATTCTCTTACCAAAAAAGGCAATTAAGCCAAGCAAGCAGTTTCCAAACTATTTCCATGACCTTCCCCATAACCCCTAACAGCATCACTAGAAAAAAAAAAGAGCTATTTGATTGCTCACACTTATTTAATTGGCTTTGATAAAGTTATTGAGAAATCTTTGAAATGCAATTTATTTGGGTCATTTCTGGCCGATATGAAATGATATAGCTCCACTAAGACATTAGACTCCACTGGGATTATGTTCCTTAGTCTGCTTTGTGAAGAGCTTTATTAGATAATATCACATCATATGAGGATGGGTTAAAAAAAAAAAAAGATTGGAGTGCTACCTAAGAGGTTGGGCTGAGCTTACCACAAGCCAGACCTACTCTGCTCCATTCCAAACTGATGGTCTCATTGCCCCTTAAACTATACCTTCCACTTCTAAATTTCCTGCCATTTTTTTCTGTAGTTAGAAATGCTTAGAGCTAATGAGATCACTCAGTGGGTAAAGAAACTGTCACAAAAAAAAAATCTGGCAACTTGAGTTTGATCCCTGAAAACCCACACGGTGGAAAGAGAGAGACACCTTCTGAAACTGTTCTCTGACCTCTGCACATATGTCATATATGGTAAATTACTCATTAGTTCACTTCTATATATACCCACAATTCCTGTAAGATTGTCTTTGCATAGGAGACAATTGCTTGTTGGTTATTCACATGTCAGTAAGAGGTCACTGAAGACTCTTCTGTAGGTAGGAAGGTAAACCCTTAATGAGAAAAAGTTCCCAGAATTTGGGGGAAATAATTTTAAAGGAATATAGGGCATTTTATTGCTCCACAAACTGATAAATCACGCTGACACACAATTAGCTAAGTTGATGGTTCATGCATGGACATATCACTACATTGAGGAAGGGTGTGTCTTCTGCATCCTTTATCTTTATATATACTCATTAGGCTCAAAAATCACTTGAGGGATGATGGCATATGGGCCATCATTCTCTATTTTTTACTAGTGTTAATAGCATCAGACAAGTGCAGGAATGCTGGAGAAAGAGAGCCATACGAAGCAAGTCAATGTAGGAAAACGGAAGCTAGGATGAGGTCAAAAGAACCCCCTGAACTTGGGAGCCAGGAAAGCCAAATTAAATATTAGCCTCCAGTTCAGCTAGAAAATTGAATTGTCATTATACTTTATTAAATCTGTTTCCTAATTCATATAAAATGATTATAAATAGTGAGATGATCAAAAAGCACTGCACCATTTTAATATTATTTTAAGTGTGTAAAATAACGAGTTTCTTTATGACATTTCATATATTGTATCATTGAATTTTGTTCATGTTCACCTTCCCACAATCCTGCTATCTTGCCCCATGCTCCCATTGATCTTTCTCACAAATGTTCTCCTGTCTGTTTTTATGCTACATATCTATGTACTGTGTACATACATGCAAATATATGTTTATTTTTTATATGTGAGAAGCCTGTGAAATTTATCTTTTTTACTTGCAACACCAACTGTTATTAGACCCGCTTCCTCCCCAGAACAGTCCTCTTTTTACTTTCATATATATGCATGTGAGATATTCTTATATCTGTGTTCCACATTTGAAAGAAAACATAAATATTTATCTTTCTCAGTATGGTTTATTTTATTTAACAAAATAATCTCCAGCTTCATCCATTTATGGCAAATGCAAAAATTTCATTTTTCTTTATGACTAAATAAAACTCCAGCAATTCATCTGGTGATTGACACCTAGACTGATTCCATAACATGACTGTTGTGAACAAGAGTGCCAACATCTTAGTTGGCTAAGACAGGCATATATACACAAAAATTTCTCCACCAGTTCTATGCTGACAGGCATTAGGAACAGTGAGTTGCTGCAAAATTGGTTCATCATTGTGCCTTATGAATCCAAGCTGCTAAAAACCAAGTCACCACTTAACTCTGTCTCAATTCACCCTATTCTAATCTAAGTCTTCATGGAAGAGGATGTTCTTTTAGAATAAGAGTTTTATTGATGTCATAAATATAAATTGTCACATTGTCTCAAAGTTTTCAGATTTGGCATTTCTCCAAGCTCTTCTCTTTCAGGAAAAACTTCAAAATTTTAATTGCACAGACCATATTTTATCATTTAATTAGAGAACTAAAGGCAAGACCATTAGTCACTTTGGTCAAACATGTTTGGTAACAGCAACCAAAAAAAGTATTAAAAACTTCCAGCTAGGCAAACATTGCATGTTTCTCTCGATGAAAAATCTCTATTATGTGTGTGTGTGTGTGTGTGTGTGTATAACTAGATACAAGTACAGATGTGTATAGATATACATATATAGACAAATATATATTGCATGAAAATAGAAGGGAGATTACATAAAAGAAAAAGTCTAAAAAGAGGGAATGGGTACAAAGAGGTTGATCAGAAAGAGGAAAAAATACAAATATCACATATTCTCTTATAAGTGGAATATATAAGTGTACACACACACACACACACACATATACACACTAATGCACACCACAAAGGAGGGTACCACTGAGTCTGAGGGGAATGAGTGAAAAGAAAAAGTAATGGGGGATGAATATGAACAAAGAACAATGATATACATGTAGAAAATGTCATAATTAATTCTATTATTTGTATTCTAACTCAAAAGTCAATTTTTTTATTTCTTCCACTCATACAAAGTTAATAAGTACCCCCATTCCCCTCCCTCCCTCCACCCCTCTCTGGATCCCCTTGCTCCCTTCACCCTTTTCCCCTTCCTCTCCCCCCTCCCTCCCTTTCTCCCAGCGGCCTCCCCCCATTCCTAGAGCATCCTTTAATGTGCATGTCAAACTTCCCTCTGGATTCTCCTCTCTGATGAGGTGCAAGGACTCAGTACTATTGCCTAGAGCTCTTTTTTGTGTTCCCCTTTAGTATAGAAACACTATTGTGGCTGTTAATCCCTTACCTCTAAGGATCCTAGTGCCTGTGATCCATGCTAGACTTTGGGGGATCAATAATATATTGGTCATTGTGTAGGTCATGCAAAGTCTTATTATGATTACAAAAGTCAATTTTAAAAGTACTTTTAGAAACTTCTTCCCTAAAAATCCTGAAGAAGTTAATTGAAAAAATAGGTTAAACTTAAATTTAAGTTCATGCTTTTATATATTCACTTAATTAACTTTTCTATAAGTACATAATGTTTTAGAAATTGTGCTAGGTGTTACATCAATAGAAGACAAAGAATAATTCTTTTATTTTAGTTAAGATATTAGCAGAACTAAGACTGTAGGACCTCTTTAAGTCTTCAAAGTCAAAAACCTCACAACACATGATATGATTAACTCAGCCAAGAAGGGATAATCTTGTACTAAAATCTTCAATCTATTTCTCAGTCTTTAGAAGCAAAGTCCAAATGCCGAAATAGTAAATTAAAGGAAAGCAAGAAGACAAGCAATACTAAGAATGTAAACAAGAGAGGACAAAAATAGCCATGAAAATCATATTATTCAGACCTAAAAAGGTCAGCTGAATCAAAGTTTCCATGAATTTTCATAGACTATATGATATATCCTTCCTCAGCCAAGGCTGGTGTTCTTGGACCTCCAAGACTCTCATCTATTGAAGGGAAGTCTGGGGATAACAATAATCTGGAAGCCCCAAATATTGAATGATTTTTTTGCCCCCTTAAAAATAGGACAGGGGTGATTGACCCCTCCCTCACTGTGGTTTCCTACTTTTATTACATCTACCTTTGAATATACTCTTATAACAAGACTCTAGTTTAACAGTTTATCTAGTTTTTTATCTCTGGCCAGGGGGTGACATCTAATACCCATCAGGATGGAGCGAAGGGCATTGCAGGAGCAGCAAAACCGCAAAAGAAAATCAACAAACCATAATCCAGAACTTCAGAGACTCTATATCAACCACCTAGAACTAGGCCAGCCTAATATCTCCCCATCCTGAAGCTCAGGGACATTTGCGGAAGAGGGGGTGGTAAGAGTGTAAGAGCACAAGGATGGGAGGAGCAATGATATGCAAGATACTCCACACAAGTTAGGGCCGAAGCAATCATAAATGGACTTTGCATGACCTGCGCAATGTCCAACACACTATTGACCCCACAAAGTCTAGCATTTGCTAAAAGCACCAGGATCCTTGGAGGCAAGGGATTGACAGCCAAAATAGTGTTCCTATGCTTAAGGGGAACACAGGAAAGGGTTCAGGGAAATGCCGCTGGGTCCTTGTACGTCATCAGAGAGGAGGACCCAGAGGAGAGTCTGGCATGCACATTAAAGGATCCTTCGGGGATTGGGGGAGGGGAGGCACTGGGGGGTGGGGAGGGAAGGGTGAGGGAAGGGTGAGCAGAGGGGTGGGGGGGGGAGAAGGAGGGAGGGAGGGAACCGGTGTACCTATTAAGTTTGTATGAGCGGAGATAATAAAAAATGTTTTAAAAAAATAGGACAGGGAATTTTCTGCAGGTCCTCAATCATCATTTATTTCCCAGTCCATTAGTATACATTAGAGGTTCTAAAATGATGTTTAATGGATAATACGTAATAGACATCCCCATGGCTAGATAAAACATAGCAACTTGTTACCCAGAGGTGGGTGAAAGGTAGGAAATAAGCATCCAGAAATAGACAAATAGAGCTAAAGGTGCTCAGTAGTTATGACAAAGTAAAAATAAGGAAACATGGGTACAAGACAATTATCCAAATTAGAACCCAAAATGAGTGCCCACTTGCAACAAAATTAATCTGATACTTTTCCCAAAGTATTAAACCAAGAAACTATTAATGCTTCCTGATCATGATTAGTAATTGTTCTAGTGAGTAGAATATAGCCAAATCCTTGAGGAGGGAGTTAGATAAGATAGAGACTAGGCATTTGCAAGCACTTGACATTGAGTTCTGCCCTCTGGTAGGAAACCAATAAAAAAGAATCAAAGAACATTATTGAGTAGCTGACTCAAGTTTTCACAGAACTTTATTTATCAAAAAACTGGTAGGAAGTCCATGTAGATAAATTTCAGGACCGAATTGATGGGAGGTGCATAAAATATAAAAAAGGCAAGTATGGAGGTGCTACTGATTACAGGGAACTCAGAGATGCAGTCTACTTTGTATAAGGGAGGCATCATTTTGGTTTTATTCTATCTCAAGACACTATTCTAGAAAGATGGAACTATACTAAGTTGAATCCACCTATACAATGTAACTTGGAAGAGAAAAAGAAAACTCCAGCACAATATGGTAAGGCTCATCAGCAGAACTGAGAGCAGCCACTTAAAGCCAATCTGGACTGGAATTTTCCATTTCAGGTGTCAGAAACTTGATCAGAAACCATCTCTTAAGAGGTTGTAAATCTTGCAAATTGACTTCATATTTGCTATTTGTATCAGCCCCTGCCTCTTCACCTATAGCCATTACTCTTCAAACTTCTAAAGCAGGGATCCATGGAGACTTTCTATAAAGTTCCAGATAGTAAATATTTTCCAACATTGTAGAACAAAGCTTTTGTCTGGACCACTTACAGCTGCTATTCTGGTGCAAAAGCATGCACACAAACAATACATAAGAAATGTGGATCCAGCTATATTCAAATGAAGCTTTATTTGCAAAAACAAAGAGCATTATTTAGGTTTTAGGCAGTATACTGTAGTTCACTAATCCCTTTCCTTGCTCTTGAACCCCAAGTGACCTAAGGGCTTTAACATTAGAAGTAGCCCAGGAAAAGAGCCAGGGAGATGATATGAAGGAAAAGTGAAGAGACATCGGGTTAAGTTTCCACAAAGAAAGAAAAGGTCTGAGAAAGCAGGTCTTCCTCTTAGAAAGGGACAATGAGATTGACCAGTGAAAGTCTTTCAGTGGGACTCTGATCAGTTCTCTGCACTCTCAAATCATAACTCACAGCTACTTCCTCTGCTTGTTCATTGGGATTATTCTTGGAGAGAAAAACATGTGAGTGAAAGAAAAGTAAAAGAGTAAAGTGAACTCAAAAAAACATTGAAGCAAAGAAAGTCGGGTTTCACTTTACTGAAACAAGTTGAGCAAGAATAAATCTTGCTGTTCTTGGTATGATGCATTGAGACCTAAACGGAGATTTGAAAATGTAGATCATAGATACAATAGCCAAATGAGTAACCAGCAGTCATTAACAATCTGAATTTGACTGTTGAGCTTTTCTTTAACTGTTCTGAGGTTACAAACATTATACTTTATCCTTCAGGTTCTGAGGAAAAAGAAGTATGCAGACTAACTCCAAACCACATTTAAAATGCAAACTAAATTTATTCTAGTGGAGCAACATGTACATATGTTCAGAAATGGTCTACTGGGACATTTTCTCAACTGTGCCCTACAAATAACAATTGGATCCTGGATATGCAGCCAAAATTTTGTAGACTCCAATAAATAATCCCCATAGGAACCTTCTGTTTCTCACTGTATCTTCTAATATTCTAAAAGACATTAAAAAATGAGAGCCCATCAAAGTTGAAAGATTTGCAATCCCAAGGAGAAAGAGTTGCAGTGGGATAATAACCCCAACCTTAATCTGCTCCAGGTCAAAATGATCTGATCCTGATTCTTCTGAACTCTTTCCAGAAAAAGAAAGGCACACCCAGGAGGACTGTTCCAACTTAGTCACAACAGTGGAATAAGCCAACTAAGTAACTTGGGGGAGAAAGGAAGGGAGATTTTCAAAAACACACCCTCAGCATGTGCATCCAGTCTGAAGCCAGGAATCTGAAGAAACAATTCCTCATTTTCCATTTAGTTCTCATTAGCTTTTCTCTCTTTTGTTGTGTGAGCAGGAGACAGTCTCCTTGGTGAATAAGGACAGCTTTAAACAGGATCTAGATGGAGCTCATGAATCAGATAGAAAGTTGGTGACTCCAATTCATTAATGCAGATCCATGACCTCTCAATGGCAGAGAATTAGAAAGTCTACTCTCTTGGTTTATGGAGCCATCTGATTAATCTGAGACTACTTAAAAGTGCTGGAATTTTTCGAATGTATTCAACTCAATCATGAGCCTGTATTAGCTTAACTCTCAAGAGACTCCATCTATAGCAAACTTTTCTACGCAATCAGAAACATGCTTGTCTATACTGTGAGCTGTTTCACATTTCCTATGGTGGTAAAACTATGCAATTTAAAAGCTTTCCTTTGCATCTTTGTAACTTTCAATATCAACATTTTAGCCTTTCAATAAATAGTGGTTAAATTGAAACATATTCAGTAACTGTGCTTCTTTTCATTTTTCTTTCTTACATCCTATTTCCTTCCTTTCTTTTTTCTTCCTTCTTTGTACCTTTTCCTTATACCAAGTTCATATCAAAAATATCATAGAGAATTTTAACTAAAGAGAACAGAAAAATTTAGATTTATTCTGCCTGTTACCTGAAAATTGACTAAAAGAATAGTTTTCAATTTCTATATAATGGTAGCATTCTATAAGGCATTATTCTGAAAAGGTAAGTGAGCCTAACTCATGGCAAGAAAATACCCCTCTGCACTGCCACAGTATTCACCAACTAAAGTAGATCAACAGTTGACATCAAGATGCTGGGCATACTTGAATTTTATCCAAGCTCTACTACTCATTTCCCTTTGTAAACCTGTGCAAGTCATCCCTCTGAGTCTGGAGGCTTCCAGTTATGAAATGAAATAGCGAGTCTTTTTTTCATGGTCCTTAAGAAAATAAACATTTCCTAAGAAGTATATTTCAACACCCAAAACATGTATATAGCAGAGCAAATCCTCATTAAAATCTTCAATGAAACTAAGCCGCTGTAAAACCATCAGTTTTCTTTCTCTATATATAATTAAAAATGAAAACTGTAAAAACATTACCAATCTGAATTTCTTCAAAGAATTCACATTTACATTTGTTTAAACTATTCAAAGCATTTCAGTATAATCAGTTTATATTTTCCAGTATACATAATATTTATAACAGCATTATAAGACATACATCATTATTATTTCTCACCTTACAAAGAAAAAAGTCAATTTAAAATGTTAATTGCTTTTGCCTAGGTTGCACTGTTGATAAATGTCAGAGACAGGATTTTGAACCTAGTTTATATTCTCAGTTGCTATGTTATACAACTTCTTCAAGCTTTATGTAAATGCCTCCATGCTTTTCCAGCTAGCCTCTATGTGATCATATGGTGAGGATATATGAAGTAAGAGACAACAAGATACAAATCCTTGAAACATCAATTTATTCAAGCAGGTATGGTTATTTGAGCTAAAAATATTGAGTACTTATTATAGTTAGGCATTTAAACTTCAAAGCAATTCTTTGAATTCAGTAAAGTTATTTTTTATCACTGCTTAACTAAGGAGGAAACTGAATTTTATAGAAAGTAAATGTCTTTTTGCCTAAGATAACAGAACTTGTAAGCAGAAAGCCAGGATATCTTGGAGCTTAGCTTAATTGATGACAAATTCTCCTTTATTGTGGTAGAAATATGAAAGAAAATTTGTAAATATAACATCCATATGATGTATCAAACTTCTAGTTAGCTACTTTAAACTACAAGTTCAGATAACAGAGTAAAAATTCACTACCTTCAGCCACTGTGGCCATTGTGTCAAGAAAGAAGCAAGAAGCCCAACATAAATGTATATAACTAGAATCAGAGGAAATTGGGAGTTCCAGAGACTACTGGGGACTGTCTTATGAGGATCCAATTCTGGCTGCCTGTATCAGTCAAGGTCACTAAAAGAAAAAGAAGGCACATTGAAATCATGAGAGACATTGAATTCAGAGATGGCTAATATTAAAGTAGATGTGATTTAATGAGTGCATAATGGATAATAAAATAGATTGGGACTTGTAGCAGCAAGACTGTTACCTGCACAAAGCTCAGTAACAGAGAGAAGAATGACTGCTGGGAGACAGAAGGAGACAGTAGTATGGATAAAGCTGCTTTAAAATAAGCAACAGTATCTGGATAAGCGATAGTAGTCCAAAGAAATTTGCTAGGAAAAAGCCAACAATTAAGACCCTGACCTTATTCTCCTCTTTCCCTCTGACCTCCTGTGAGAGCTTCCATAAAGAAAATTCAGTAAAGGTGCCAGAGAGCAAGGGATCTGGTTGAAATTCATATAATTCAGATTATGGAGGGCAGGGAACAGGAAAAAAAGGGTGAGGAAATGCATTTGGAAAGGGAAAATAGAAGACATCAAGCACAGTTCCTATGGAAAGCTGTTATGGAAACAGAGACCTTCCAGAATGTACTCTTTTCACTATCTTGGTCTATTGATATTATTGATATTCAGTGATCCAAGAGATTATCCTAGCAACTAGATACTAAAACTCATAATATATACATAAAGTCATTTCTAGGTACTTTTATGCCTAACATATAGTGTCACAATACAGTGAAAGTATTTCATAATTCAATATAAGTATTCTCAGCTATGAAGACCTTCCACACAAGCATCACAGATTCTTTTATTTCCATCTCCTTCCCCTGGCCTCCTCTGAGCTCTTAGAAATTCTCTCGACTCGACCAGTAAATAGAGAAATATACTAAAGTTACTTCTTAACTGGCTTGGCCTAAAAATGTTACCCACAAATTCTCCTAAAAGTTAATTTGTACCATCTGCATATATATCCCAATCTAAACAAGTCTTCCTGCTGGGAAATGCAATACCTGTCAGATAGCCAGTATCTACCTGTGCTTTAACATGGAATGAGATCAGGAATCTTTGGTAATCAAGAAAACATCTTTGCTACAGACGGATTGAATGATGACATAAATGAAAATTCTCTTTTATTAAGTTATTTTATCTTTCTAGTTTTACAAGCATATCGAGTATATATCCCTGCTTTTCTCTATCCCCTCTCTTTCTCATCTGCCTTCCTTCCCTTCATCAATCCATCCCACTCCCTCCCACCCTCCTGCCTATCTGCTTCTATAGACCCCACAGTTTACTCTAGCTTGTCTACTCTTGTGGGAGTTCAGGCCTCTTGTGGCATTCAGAGATGCCTCTCTTTAGGCCACACCACTGATGGGGCAGTAAAATCAGATCTTAAATTTATGTCTATACCCTCATATTAATTGTGCATCACTTACAATGTCAACATATGAAGTCAACCCTTGGTGTATAAACAAATGAATGAAGAAATTTATACACACACAGAATGGGATGTTACACAGCTTCAAAGAAGGAAATTCCACAACATACCATTTGCTTCAGTATAGCTAGAGGAATTAAGCTAAGTGAAATACAGTAAACATAGAACAAATACATGATTTTACTTATATCAGAAATCAAACAGAGTCAAACTCACAGAAGCAGAGACTTGACTGATGGATTCTGGGGTGTGGGAGGAGAGGGATTCTGGGAGTTGCAGATCAAAGAGTACATCCTATGTATGATGTAATGCCTTCAGTTATAATGCTGTGTTACATGCATAAAAATTTGAAAAGGGCAGATCTTTATTAAATGTTCCTACAAGGAAAATAGGGAGGAAACTGATAGATAATGGTTAAGTTTAGGATGTTGTATGTGTTAACTATTTCAGGATGCATGCTTGTTTTCCATGGGCATCAGAATATGTCTGTTAAATATGCATTTATCCATATCAGTTATACCTAAATAAAAAGGAATGTATCAAAGACAAGAAAGTAATGATAACATCTGAAAAAAAGAACAATAAAAACTTAATTTAGTTTAATATAATGGGTATGTGGCTTCTATGTGTCCACATTTTGCTGTAAAACTTTACCATGTGTGTTATCTATTTCAGCATGTTCTGGTAATACTGGAAGAATGTGGAATGCAGATCATTTTATGTGATAAATATGCATATATGCACAATAGTGTAAATGTTATCAGTACAGCAAAAAAATCTTGAAAAGCAAATAAATTATACTTGCTGCCATGCAAAATTCCTTAAGCAAATGATCTTTGATTACATTGTCTTTAGTAAAGCTCATTTGCATTTTAGAAGTGAGTTCCTTGTATCTATTTTCTGACTCTATTTCTAAGAATGTATTTGGATGTATTAATACTTTAAATGCATTTAAAAATTATTATTACTTGTTTTTTATATTGGCTGGTTTTATCTTTTAGGTGAGAACTAATTCAATAGACGTTTTTTATATAGACTGACATGACAATATTAACCAAATGCAAGTTAATATATGGTAGGCACTATATGAAAGAGACAGGAGATTATCAAACATGGTGAAAGCTCTATCTGACTGAAAATTGCTGTCTAGAGGATTGTTAAGAATTCCCAAAATTAAACATCATGAAAATAATTAACTGAATTGAAATTGGGCTATGGGGTGTGAGCTGGTCCCCAAGGAGGTCTGTGTGTAGGCCAGAAGGTTTCCTCTTCATAGCCTGAGCCCCTGGGTTCTCTGTGCACGTGCCTAAGGCTTGAGTGAGCTGGTCTCTGAGAAGGCCTGCATGTGAGCCAGAAAGCTTCCTCCCTGGAACCTGAGCCCCTGGGTTGACTGAATGCTAGTACACCACCTCCCCCACCCCTACTAACACACATACAGGAAATAAATCCAAGTAGAATATTTCATACAACAGCAACCTTCAAGAATATATAGAGAAAAGGCCTTTGAGAGACAACATAATAGTCACTTCAGAAGACCCATCTGAGAAGCATCAACAGGATTCCACAGCCAGAAATCACTAGAATCATTTCCTTCTTGTTGCAAGTGAATGTCCAAAAGTTTCTTACCTAATACAAAGAATAACTTAGAAACTATTAGCATAATCTAAGTACTAGAAAATAGCATCCCAGATAGAAGACTACTATCACACCAAACATCATTACACAGAGACTTCAAATTATAAACAACACCTATTCATCCTAAAAATATCAACATCTTACAGGAAAAACAGAAAAAACACAAGAATCCAAGAAAATATGTCTCCCATCAAGATCACAGAATCCAAGACTTCAGATCCCACAGAGGATAGCCCATTGGAAGTTATCCAGGGGAGCAATAATCAAGACAATGAATTTCAAATTTCGATTATGAAATATATTCAAACAGCTCCAAGAGAACATAGACAAACAGCTAAACAAGTTTCAAGAAGAACACAACTAAACTGGGAAATAAAACCAAGAAAACACAAAAAAGACACAACTTCAATGAAAATAGAGAACCTGAAACATTGAAACAGATCTAGAAACATTGAAAAAAAAAAGTGACCTACAAACAAACATAGAAACACTGAAAAAAAAACTCAGACTGAAATAAAATTGGAATTAAAAAAATAAAGGATGCTCCAGGGATGGGGGGGAGGAGGCACTGGGAGATAGAGAGGGAGGGGAGGAAAGGAAGGGAAAAAGGGGGAGGGAACAAGAGGGTCCAGGAAGGGGTGGAGGGAGGAAGTGACCAGGGTACCTATTAAGTTTGTATGAGCAGAAATTAATTAATTAATTAATTAATTAATTAATTAATTAATTAATTAATTAATTAATTAATTAAAAAGACCAGAAAAAATCTAAACAATGTTAACAAAAATTCAGTAGTCTCAAAACTAGAACTGACCATGTAGAAGACAGAGTCTCCAAACTAAAAGATAAGATAGAAGAGGTTCATAAGTCGATGAGAGAAACTAATAAACTAAAAACCCACTTGAATGGAACATACAGGAACTTGGGGACACAATGGAAAGACCCAACAAAAAGATCATAAGTATCCCAGAAGCAGACACTCAAGAGGAAGATATACCATGTATAATCAATGATGTAATATAGGAAAATTTCACTGACTTGAAAAAGATATACCCATCTGTCACAGTTAGGCACAGGTGTCTTGACAGTTGACAGTTGGTGGTTTGGGCTCTGGGTACATTTGTAGAGAAATAATAGTTGAGTTAAGGCCAGAAGAAGCCTACAAAAGATTATCTAGCTGATAGGGAAGGTCCAGCCCATGGAGGGTGGGACAGGCCCTGGAATAAAATACCAAGAGCTGATTGAGAAAGTTGGCATCTTTATGTACACTTGGCCAGACTGCTAGTCTGGCAAGTAAAGATCGTCCCTCTCTCAGCCATTATGTAGAAATGGTGTGCCCAGTTCCCTCGGCCATGGTGTTGGTACATGCTTTCCCGTCAAGATGGACTACAGACTATAACTAGACTATTCATAAGAAAACTCCTTGTTCCCTTAATCCGTTTGATGATCATTTATCAGCAACCATTCAGGTGAACTGCAACCATCCTGATTTGAGAGGCACACAGAATACCAAATACTGAAGATGAAAAAAGAGACATCTTACAGCATATAATAGGCTGCACACCAAATATACACATTAAAGACAAGATCTTAAGAACTGCAAGACAGAAGTAATAAGTCACACATAGAGACAAACCCATCAAATAACAACTGGCTTCTTAATACAAAAGGTAAAAGCCAGAAGGGCCTGGAGAGACACAATACAAGTACTGAATGAACACAAATGCCAATTCAGGTTATTAAATCCAGCAAAACTGTCAGTAACTATAGAAGATGAAAGAAAAATATTCCATAACAACTGAAGTAATCATAATAGAACTTTGCATGACCTGCGCAATGACCTACATGTCATTGACCCCCCAAAGTCTAACATGGATCACAGGCACTAGGATCCTTAGAGGCAAGGGATTATCAGCCACAATAGTGTTCCTATACTAAAGGGAAACACAAGAAAGAGCTCTAGGCAATGATACTGAGTCCTTACACCTTATTAGAGTGGAGGACCCAGAGGGAAGTTTGACATGCACACTAAAGGATGCTCCAGGGAAGGGGAGAGAGGGCACTGGAAGAAAGGCAGAGAGATGGGAAAGGAAGGAGAAAAGGGGAGGGTGGAGGGAGGGAGGGGACCGGGGTACCTATTAAGTTTGTATGAGTGGAAAAAATTAATTAAAGAAATAAAAATATTCCATAACAGAAACAGACTAAAAGACTATATGGCCACTAAGCCAGGGCTACAGAGAATACTGGAAAAAATGCACAAGATAGAAGAGGATAAACACATCAAAGAAGCTAAAGGAAATAAATAATTTATCCACACAAGAACTGAATGAGGGACTAAAAAAGGCAAACACCAAAAGATCAACAAAATATCAGGAACCATTAAAGACTTTTCAATAATGTACTAGTTATTCTTAATTGTTGCTGGGAGAGAACATTCAAAGTTAAAAAACTTAAGGAAGAAAGGAAGATTTATTCAACTTATGGTTCCAAAAGGGAGAAACAGTCTTTCATGGCAGAGGCAACATGGATGGTAGCTAAAGGCAAGCTAAGTCACTGAAAACATCCTGGAATCTCTTTTCTTCTAAATCTTCTGTTCTATGGTTCCTTTTATCTGGTCTGCTACTGGGAGGTTCCAACCATATCTAGGGAGGTTCCAATCAGATCTAGGGCTGCTCTTTGTATTGTAAATGTATTGATCTGGATAATCTCTTCAGGTAGTCTCACAGCTGATCTTAGTTAATGCCAAGTGTGGTCAAGTTCACAGCCAAAATTAACTGTCACAAATAATAACTTTAAATGTCAATGGGCTCAATCAAGAGACATAGGCTTATAATTTGGATCAAACATCATGACCCATCAGTTCTTTGCCTTCGAGAGATACACCTGACCATAAAAGATAAACATTTTCTCAGGTTGAAAGGATGGTCAAAAACATTCCAAGCAAATGGAAAGAAGAAACAAGCAGGAGTTCCCATCTTAATATGAGAAAAATAGACTTAAAACTAAGTCAAACCATACAAGATACAAATGGATGCTATATCTTAGTAGAGGGAAGGATCTTACAATCTTAAACATATATGCACCAAACATGGAAGCACCCAAATTCATCAAACAAACACTACAGGAGACAAAAAAAAAACCAACCCAAACACAGTAATAGTAAAAAACTTCAATACCCTACTCATACTTTTGGAAAGATCATAGGGCCAAAAACTAAGCAGAGACATGTTGGAGTTAAATGAAACTGAAAATCAAATGGATCATACAGATATCTATCTACAGAATATTTCATCCAAACACTAAAGAATACATTCTACTCAGTAGTCTATGGAACATTCTCAAAAATAGATCATATGTTAGGACACAAATCAAACCTCCATATACACAGAAAAATTTAAATGATTCACTGCATACTATTTGACCATCATGGAATAAAGATAGACATCTACAACAAAAGAAACAATAGAAACCACACAAACTTATGGAAGCTAAATAACACATTTTCGAGTGACAAATAGGTCAAAAATAAAATAAAACAAGAAATTGAAAATTCCTTTAAGTCAATGAAAATGAAGATACAACTTACCAAAATCCATGGGAAACACTGAAAGCACTTCCAAGAGGAAAATTTATAGCACTAAATGCCTATACTGCAAAAAAATGAAGATACCAGAATGAATTAATGTTATACCTGAAATCCATAGAAAACAAAGGAACAAATCAATAAGGAAAGTTGCACATGGGAAGAAATATCCAAGATTTGAGAAAAAAATTGGAATTGAAAAAGAGAATAGAAAAAAATCAATGAAACAAAGAGCTGATTTTTTGAAAAGGTAAATGTGATAGTTAATCCTGGGTATCAACTTGAAATACCTGGTATTAACAAAATCAGCTGAGACCACCTAAAGAGATTATCTGGATCAATACATTTACAATACAAAGAGCAGACCTAGATCTGCTTGGAACCTCCCTAGATCTGATTGGAACCTCCCAGTAGTGGACCAGATAAAAGGAACCACAGAACAGAAGAGTGGGAAAAATAAAGACTCTCCAGGAATCCTTCAGGCTTCAGTCCTCAGCCTATTGGATGTCTGCCCTGACTTACCCTGCCTCCAACTTCAGCCACCAGCCATGTCACCTCTGCCATGAAAGTCTGTTTCTCACCTCTGGAACTGTAAGTTGAATAAATCTCCTTTTTTCCCTTAAGTTGTTTGACTTTGAATGCTCTCTCATAGCAATAGTTAAGAGTAACCATTACATAAATAAGATTGACAAACTCTTAGCTTCACTAACTAAAAGAAGAGAAAACTCAAATCAACAAAATCAGAAATGAAAAGTGTGAAATCACAAAAGATACTGGAGGAATCCAGAGAATCATAAGGATATACTTTAAAATTTTATATTCTCTTAAATTGGACAATCTAAAGGAAATGGATGATTCCTAAATACAGACGACCTATCAAAATTGACCCAAGAAGAAATAGATATATTAAACAGACCAATGACAAGAGATAATATTAAAACAGTAATTACAAGTCTTCCAGCTAAAAAAAGCCCAGGACCAAATGAATTTAGTCTAGAATTCTACCAGGCCTTCAGAGGAGAACTAACACCTCTACTCCTCAAATTATTCCATAAAATAGAATACACCCAAACTCTTTTTATGAAGCCAATATTACTCTCATTCCAAAACCAAACAAAGACACATCAAAGAAAGAGAATTATAGGCCAGTCTCACTAATGAACACAGATGCAAAAATCTTCAATAAAATACTAACAAAACAAATTCAAAAACATATCCAAAAGATCATATGTCATGATCAAGTTGGGTTCATACCAGAAATGCAAGGATGGTTTAATATACATGAATCAATAAACATTTCAGCATATTAACAGACTCAAAAACAAAAATCAAAGCTTGTATGATTGGGGAAAAATAAATAAATATAATAATAATAAAAGAAACAAAAATCATATAACCCTCTCAATAGATGTAGAAAAGGTCTTTGACAAAATTCAACATCCCTTCATGATAAAAGCTTTGGAGAAAACAGGAATGGAGAGGACCTATCTCAACTTTATCAAGGTTATATATGATAATTCTAAAGCAAACATCATCCTAAATAGGAAAAACTTGAAACATTCCAACTTACATCCAGAACAAGTCAAGGCTATCCATTGTCACCACTTCTGTTGAACATTGTGCTTGAAGTCCTAGCTAGAGCAATAAGGCAAGAGAAGTAGATAAAAGGGATACAGACAAGTAAGGAAGAAGTTAAAGTATTCACATTTGTAGATGATATGATTATATACTTGAGAGATCCACATGACTCCACCAATAAGCTATTTGAATTAATAAACAATTTCAGTAAAGTGACAGGCTACAAAATCAACATACAAAATTTAGTAGTCTTTCTGTATATCAGAGATAAGCAGAGAAAGAAATGAGAGTATCAATCCTATTCACAATAGCTACAAAGAAAATAAAATATCTTGGAATAAATTTAACCATGGAAGTAAAAGACCTGTATAATGGAAACTATAAAACACTACTGAAAAAAATTAAAGAGTATACTAGAAAGTGGAAGACATTCCTTGCTCATGTATTGATAGAAACAATATTGTGAAAATTGACCATCCTACCCAGGGCAACTATAGATTCAATACAACTCCAATCAAAATCCCAGTGCAATTCTTCACATAACTGGAAAAAACAGTCTCAAAATTCATATGGAAGAACAAAAGACCATGATGAACCAAAACTATTTTGGGCAATAAGAGTACTGCTGGTAGTATTACCATACCAGATTTCAAACTGTACTAGAGAGCTATAGCAATAAAAACAGCTTAGGACTGGCACAAAATCACATACATCAACCAAGGGATCAGAATAGAAAACCCAAATATAAACTCTTACACATACAGCCACTTGATTTTTTTTTGAGTATGGAGGAGAGGTCCAGTCTTAGTATCCTCCAAGCTTGCTGATGTCTAAGTAGCTACCTAACAGTGAATTAGCCCTGGTGCCACTCAGTTGCAACCCTAGGACTTGGGAGGCTGAGACAGGAAGATTGTGAGTTAAAGGTCAGCCTGAGATCCATGGTGAGTCCCTGTCTTAAAAAGGGAAGGAAAGAAGAAAGGAAGGAAGAAAAGAAGGAAAAGAGAGAGGGAGGAAAAAAGAAGACACAAAGGCAATATATTAGGATACTGGACCTTCTGAGAATTTGGGAAGAGAAAGGTGACCTTAGGTGTTGACCCCTTCACTTTTGGAGTATGTAGTACTCAGGAGAGCTGAGCTTTTAACTTCCCTCCAGTTTTGAAAAAAAAAAAAAAAAGAATTCTTTAGGTTCACTATATTTGGTATCCTATTTCAGTAGATGACAATTAACCTAATTTCAGTCTATATTTTTTTCCTTCTGTAGAGCCTAATTTAATACTTAACTAGTTAAATTGTCAGTGATTTTGCAATATGAAAAAACACCAAGTTCCCTATTGTATAATAAAATGTTCTCATTTATGGCTCTCAGATAGATTGCAATAAGCTTGCCTTCACCAGATTTCCTGTAACCTTTTATTTTTAAATTTTTTTATTATTTTCGCTCATACAAACTTAACAGGTACACCGGTCCCCTCCCTCCCTCCACCTTCCCCCGACCCCCCTGCTCCCCCTCCCCTCTTCCCTCCCTCCCCATCCTCCAGTGCCTCCCCCCCAATCCCTGGAGCATCCTTTACTGTGCATGCCAAACTTTCCTCTGGGTCCTCCTCTCCGATGAGGTGCAAGGACCCAGGGGCACTTCCCAGAACCCTTTCCTGTGTTCTCCTTAAGCTTAGGAACACTACTGTGACTGCGAGTCACCACTTGATTTTTGACAAAGGGGAAAAGACCACATCTAAAAAAAGTGGTGCGGGAAAATTGGACAACCACATGTAGATGAATAAAACTTGTCTGTTGCCTCTCTCATTATACAAAAGTCAACTCTCAATGGATCAGAGACCTTGACATTAAACCTAAAACTCTGAAATTGTTAGAAGAAAGAGTAGGGAGTACAATTGAGTTGACAGGCTTAGGTAAAGATTTTTCTATGTAGAAAAACAAATGCCCAGGAACTAATACCAATAATCAACAAATGGGACTTCATGAAATTTAAAAGCACCTGTTCTGCAAAAGAAACTGTTAATCGTGCAAAAGGATAACCCACACAATGGGAGAAAATCTTTGCTAACTCTGAATCTGATAAAGGATTAATCTACAGAGTATACAAAGAGCTCAAAAAATTAAAAACAACTTTTCCAGGGACAAAATTGAAATGTCTGACAAGTATCTTTTAAATTGTTCCAAATCCTTAGCCATCAGAGAAATGTAAATCAAAACTTCCCTGAGATATGATCTCATACCAGTCAGAATGGTGAAAACACAAAATACAAACAACACCAAATGCTGGAGAGGATGTGGAGAGAAAAGAACTCTCATACATTGCTGTTGGGAATGCAGGCTTATATAATCATGCTGGTGATCAGTTTGGCTATTTCTAAAAAAGTTAAGGATTGCAATGCCATATGACCCTGCTATACTACTTCTGGGAATAAACCCCCATAATGCAAAAATTCACTATAGTGACACAAGAACAGCCATGTTCATAGCAGCACTATTTACAATATCAAAGAAATGGAATCAACTCAAATGCCCAACAGTTGATGAATGGATAATGAAAATGTGGTACATTTATACAATGGAATACTACTCAGCCATCAAAAAAGATGAATTAATGAAATTTGTCGGGAAATGGATGGAATTAGAAAAAATTATATTGAGTGAAGTATCCCAGACACAGAAAATTAAATACTGTATGTACTCCTTAATAGGTGGATCCTAGTACCAAACCCACTTAATGACATATTCAAAGATAAATTTCTGTAATACCCACTGTAATCACAAACATTATAAACAGGAGAGAAAGGAGGGACCCCCCAGAAAAAAAGGAGAGAGGGGATCATGCTTCAGTCAACTATTGAATGTAAGTAGCGAGACATCTGGTGAAGCTCACTATCACTTCCCTTCCTGGTCACCTGCGACTGAAGAGGTTTGATCTCATCAATCAGGGAGGGTATAGGGACTGGCAGATAGATGGCAACCATCCAGCAAATGGGACACGAACCCCCCCCCCCCCCCGCTTTACTGTGGTGTCCTACTCCTATTCCATCTATCTTTGAGTCTCCTCTTACATTAAGATCTTCATTTAAACAGCCTTTTATCTTTGGTTAGGAGATGACCTTTGATACCAATCTGAAGGCAGCCAAGGGCAGTGCAGGAATAGCAAAACTGAAAACAATAAACCATAATTCAGAACACCAAAGACCCTGCATTAATCACCTGGAACCAGACCAGCCAAATCTTTCCACATCCTAAAGCTCAGGGAACTTTGCAGAAGAGGGAGCAGTAAGATTGTAAGAGCCTAAAGATGGGGAGGACAAACGGTATGCAAAATACTCCACACAAGTTAGGACTGAAGTAACCATGATCGGATTTCGCATGGCCTGCACAATGGCTGACATGTTAACGACCCACGAAAGTTTAGCATGGATCACTGGCAGTAAGATCCTTAGAGGAAAGGGATTCACAGTCATAGTAGAGTTCCCATACTAATGGGGAGCCCAAGAAAGGGCTCCAAGCTATGCCATTGAGTCCTTACACCTCACTAGGGTGGAGGACTCAGAGGGAGGTTTGGCATTCACACAAAAGGATGCTCCAGAGAATGGGAGGGGGGAAGTGGGAGGCACTGGGAGAAGGGGAGGGAGAGAGGGGGGTGAAAGGAAGGGGAAAAGGGGATGAAAGTGCAGAACTGCAGAGAGGTAGAGGGAGGGAGAGGACGGGGGTACCTATTAAGCTTGTATGATTGAGAAAAAATAGATATATAGATAGAGAGAGAGGGAGATAGATAGATAGATAGATAGATAGATAGATAGATGAATAAATAGATAAATAAATAAATAAAATATGGGAGAAAAAACAAATTAAACAACAAGATAGCAAACATTCCGATTTAAAAATGGGCCCTGGAATTAAACAGGGATTTGGCTCAAACAGAAATTGAAATGTCAAGCAAATATCTTAAAGATGCTCAACTTCCCTGATTATTAGAGAAATGCAAATTAAAACTTACCCTGAGATATCATCTTACTCCAGTCAGAATGGCAAAGATAAAGAAACACGATCAACAGAGAATTGCTTGTTAAGATGAGGAGAAAAGGGGACACTTATTCACTGCTGGTGGGAGTGTAAACTAGTATAGCCTCTTTAGAGATCAGTGTGGCAGATCCTCAGAAAATTAAAAATGGAACTGCCATATGACCCAGCTATACCACTTCTTGTAATACTCCCAAAAGTCTCTACATCTTATTACAAAGACACTTGTTTATCTATGTTCATCACAGCCCTATTCACAATAGCAAGAAACAGGAATCAGCCAACATGCTGATCAACAGAGGAATGGATAATGAAAATGTGGTACATACATACAATGGAATACTTATTTACTTTTTCAGCCATCAGAAAGGATGAAATTATGGAATTTGCTGGTAAATGGATGGAACTAGAAAATTTAATATTGAGCAAAGTATCTCAGACACAGAAGGATAAGCACTGAATGTTGTCACTTACATACAGATGCTAGTACTGATATCTTTGTCAATTTATTGGTTTAGAATTATTGCATGAGTCAGAAAATTCGAAAGGGACCAATGAATGGGAAGGTGGGAAGGAGTGGCTAGGATGAAATCTTTTAAAAGGGGAGATTTAAGATACGAGGGCAAGTAGAATGAGGGAGGGAATAACTAGGAAAAACACCTACGGGGTATAGGAGGGACAGAGGGACTTACAGACATAGCCTAAGATTGTGGGAGGTAACCCCACAGGAACCTCATATGCTAGTAATATGTCAAAGAAAGAAAGGAACAAGAATGGGCAGCTCCTATGCAGAGGAGTGCAGAGTGAGGAAAACAGGACCAAACAAAACAAAAAATGCCGAGAGCTGATCCACTTAGTACTCAGTGACAATTAGAGATATACTACAAGTAACAGGAGTTACTGTTAAAATGTTTACTGATAAAATGTTGGTCAGATATATCTCAGAGGTCCCCAAACAATATAAGCTTTTGCCATTGTTCTTGGTTGCTCTCCAAAAAATCCATCAGTAAGACCCTATTACTTGAAGATGCAATACAAATGGATCAGAGAACATGGGCAAAATGCATCAAATGGAACTGGTCTGAAAAATTCCTCCTCTCTAGATAGCCTACACAGTTCCAAGGAATACTGTAGAAACTACTGGGGGACAGAAATAATCACAGGCCTTGTCAACTCATGAGATTTGTAAGTTGCAATTAACAAAACACCATAGCAACAGGTGACCACCAGTGTAATAGTGGCATGAGTTTCAAAGGGACAACCAACAGCTTTCTGATTGAACTCAAGGCCGGCTTGTCAGGAAGGAATGCAGTCCTGTTACTGTTAATAGAACAAGAACCTAAAAAAGTCAAGGAAATTGATTAATAGGGAAAGCAGCCAATGAGCATGTAAGTAGGGACATAGTACACCAAACTGCTCTGTAAATAGCTACTATTATACTCATAGATTTGAAGAGCACTTAGCACTCAGTCTAGAAATCTTCTTCTACAAGAGAGGTAAAGAATCTCAACACCCTGACAGGATGGAGCCTAGGCCAGTAGAAGATAGGTGAAGTGGACAACAGCAGCCAGCCAGAATGCAGATTATTGATGACACGGCAATGCTCACCAACAATCAGGCTATCTTAATCTCTCCCCATTCTAAGGCTTAGGGAACCTCTCAAAAGAGGGAATAATAAGATTATAAGAACCTAAAGATGGTAAGGTCCACTGTCAGACAAAGACATTCCATTCAAGGGAAGGATGCTACATCCAGGTACTCACATCAGTGAGACTTGTCCTTACCAGATTTGCATCATGACTGAAATACCAACATGCCCCCATAGACTATAAGGAACTGAAGAGAGATAAGAACATACAGGGGAAACCTTAGGAACTAGAGATGGATGACTGAGGGAAATGCCCCTATCAATAGAGGGGCAAATTGGTATGCCACAGAGGCTTTAACCCCCACAAGAGTAGACAAGCCAGAGAGAAGCCTAAGATCCATAGAAGCATACAGGCAGGAACATGGGAGGAAGTGGGATAGACTGATGAAGAGATAGGAGGAAAGAGGGGATGGAAGTAAACAGAGATAAGTACTAAATAAGCTTTTAAAACTAAAATAGAATTAAAAACGTTCAAGAATAATTTTTACAGGTTCTGGCTTTGTTTGGACAGTAAATTCTGATCAACATTTTATACTGAACTATACTAATAAAAAGGCTTTCAGGACTACTGCTCCAGAGTGGTGACAGCCTGAGGTCCTCTCACATTAATAAAAAAAGAAAGAAATTGAGCTATGGAACTGCATCCAAGAAGAAATTCAAATAACTAAGAAACACTTAGTGTGCAACATCCTTAGCCATAAGAGAAATGCATATTAAAACTACTTTAAGATTCCACCTCACCCCAGTAAGAACAGCCATCATCAAGAAATAAATGACAACAAATGTCGGAGTAGATGTAGTGAAAATGAGGCCCTTATGGACTGTTGGCGGGAACCTCTGTGGAAATCCAGATGGAGATTTTGGAGAAAAAAAAAAAGTAGAACTACAATATGACCCAGATATACTATTCCTGGACATATTCTAAAAGGATCCTCTTTATCCGACTACATGCATACTTGCATCTCTCTTCATTGCAGTGTTATTCACAACCAGGAAGTAGAATCAGTCTAGATGTGCATCACTGGATGAATAAATAATGAACTTATGGTGCATATGCATATTGAAATTTCAATCAACTGCAGAGTAAAATGAAATTTTCAAGAAAATAAAAACATCCCGCCATCCAGCTGGAGCCACGCTCGCAGGGTCTGGGAGGAGGAGAGGACACCCCCTCTGCGCCCGGCCCCGCCCTCGGGTGGCCCGGGTTTAAATAGCGCCCCGCCGACGCCCCATCCCCCCTTCCCCTCCACTCCACTGCCCGGGCCTCACCACGCCGCGACCCAGGTAAGATCAGTCCGCGCCCGCCCCCAGAGCCCCAGGCCAAAAAATTAAGTTTAGTGAAAAACGCACAGAAATTAAAATATCTTAAGAGTTAAACCGACAATGCCAAAGTCTAAGTGCAAATCCATGAGACACAACACTCAAGTAAACAAATCTCCCACTGAAGGAATTAATCCCATAATGTTAGACTCCAACAAGAACAAACCCATGGAAAATGGCCAAGAAAGCCTGACCCAGGATAACGACCTTCAAAATATGATCATTACCATGTTCAATACTATGAAAGAGGAAATCAGGGAGGAATGAAATAATCGAATCAATCGCTTTGAGGAGGAACACAACAGACACATGGAGGAGTTGAGAAAAACAGTACAAGAATCAAAAACTGGCATAGAACAGTTAAAGAAGACTCAATCAGAGTTTAAAACTGAGCTAAAAGACAAGTTATCTTCAACCCAGAACTCCACAGAGAGTCTTATCAACAGAACTAACGAAGCAGAAAACAGAATTTCAGATCTTGAAGATAAAGTGGGAGTATTAACCAGCTCAATGGAGATTGTTAAAGCCAAAAAGATGCTTGAGAGAAATATCCAGGAGATATGGGACACCCTGAAGAAGCCCAACATGCGTATTCATGAAATACCAGAGCAAGAATCTCAAAATACCACCCCTGAGGAAATTTTTCAAACGATCATCAAGGAAAACTTTCCTCATCTAAAAAAAGAGAGGCCCATACATATACAAGAGGCATTCCGCACCCCAAACAGATACGACCAAAACAGAAGCTCGCCACGGCAAATAATAGTCAAAACACTCTACATTCAAGATAAAGAACTGGTGCTGAGAGCTTCAAGGGAGAAAAAAACAAGTCACTTTTAAAGGTAAACCTATTAAAATAACAAATGACTTCTCAATGGAAACACTAAAAGCAAGAAGAGCTTGGAGAGACATACTTCAAGTATTGAATGAGCAAAAATGTCAACCTATGCTGATTTACCCTGCAAAACTATCAGTCATGATCGAGGGAGAAAGAAAAATCTTCCAGCACAAAGACAACTTGAAGGGATACATGTCCACCAAACCAGGCCTTTAAAAAATGCTAGAAATGATACTCAAGCTTGAAGAAAAAAACAGGCATATCCAAGAGAGCAGAAGGCAAGTATAACACCATTAAAAGCGAAGCAATATACTTATGAAAACTACTAAACATAATAAATGTCTGAAATAAAAATTGTTTCTCCATTATAACACTAAATGTTAATGGAATTAATTCACCGATCAAGAGACACAGATTACAAACTTGGATTAAAAATCACAATCCATCAATCTGCTGCCTGCAGGAAACCCATCTCACCACAAAAGATAGGCGCGCTCTAAAAATAAAAGGCTGGTCAACAATTCTACAAGCAAATGGAAGCAGAAAACAGGCAGGGGTAGCCATTATGCTATCAGACAAAGTGGACTTCAAACCAAAGAAAATTATAAGAGACACGGATGTATACTACATTTTAGTCACAGGTACAATTCACCAGGAAGACTTCACAATACTGAACATATATGCACCCAATACGGGCCCCTCCACATTCATTAAGAAAACTCTACAGCGTCTAAAGCAAGAAATCAACCCCCAAACGATAATTCTTGGGGACTTCAACACCGCCCTCTCAACATGGGATAGATCAACAGGTCAAAAGCTTAACAGAGACACTTTGGAACTTAATCAAACCCTGAAAGAAATGGACCTTACAGATCTCTATCGAACTTTTCACCCACGCACCAAAGAATACACATTTTTCTCAGCAGCACACGGAACTTTCTCCAAAATAGATCACATACTGGGCCACAAACCGAATCTACACATGTACAAAAAAGTTGAAATTCTAACCTGTGCCCTGTCAGACCACCACGGCCTAAAGCTGGACATCCACAACACAACAAACAAGAGAAAATACACTAACTCCTGGAAACTTAACACTATCATGCTGAATGAGAATTGGATTCAGGAAGAAATTAAAAAGGAAATTCAAGATTTCCTGAAAGTGAACGATAATGAAAATACAACTTACCAAAATCTCTGGGACACAATGAAAGCTGTTCTAAGAGGTAAGTTCATAGCTCTTAATGCCTACATCAAAAAAATGGAAACATCAGAAATAAACAACTTAACAATGCAGCTTAAAGCTTTAGAGAAACTAGAGCAATCTGATCCCAAAAGTAGTAGAAGAGAGGAGATTAGCAAAATAAGGGGAGAAATATCTGAAATTGAGATTAAGAAAACGATAGAAAAAATCAACCAGTCAAAAAGCTGGGTCTTTGAAAAAATCAATAAGATTGATACACCCCTAGCTAAATTAACCAAAAGCAAGAGAGAGAAAACCCAAATTAACAAAATCAGAAATGAACATGGAGTTATCACTACAGATACCCAAGAAATCCAGAGAATTATAATATCATATTTCAAAAACTTATACTCTGTGAAGTTTGACAACACAAAGGAGATGGATGAATTTCTAAGTAAACACAACAACCTACCTAAATTGAATCAGGAAGTTGTGAATTATTTAAATAGTCCTATAACATATAAGGAAATTGAAGAAGTAATCTCAAATCTTCCCACCAAAAAATGTCCTGGACCAGATGGATTCAGCACAGACTTCTACCAGACATTTAAGGAGTTAATAACACCAATACTACTTAAACTGTTCCATCAAATAGCAAAGGAAGGAACACTACTGAATTCCTTCTATGAAGCTAATATAATTTTAGTCCCAAAACCTAATAAAGATTCATTTAAAAAAGAAAACTATAGGCCGATCTCTCTGATGAACGCAGACACAAAGATTCTCAACAAAGTGTTAGCGAATCGGATTCAAAAACATATTAAAAAGGTCATTCATGGGGACCAAGTAGGCTTCATCACTGGCACACAAGTTTGGTTCAACATACGCAAATCAATAAATGTAATACATCATGTAAACCAGTCCAAAGTCCAAGATCACATGATACTCTCGATAGATGCAGAAAAAGCTTTTGACAAGATCCAACAACCTTTTATGATCAAAACGCTGGAGACAGTAGGAATGGAAGGAACCTTTATCAATATAATAAAAGCTGTATACAACAAGCCCACAGCAAGGATTATGCTCAATGGGGAACAATTGGAAGCATTCCCACTTCGATCAGGAACTAGACAAGGCTGTCCGCTCTCACCACTTCTATTCAATATTGTACTTGAAGTCTTAGCTGAAGCCATAAGACAAGAAAGGGACATGAAAGGGATTCAAATTGGCAAGGAAGAAGTCAAACTATCCCTATTTGCAGATGACATGATCTTATACCTGAGGGATCCCAAAAACTCCACCAGGAAGCTCCTGGAACTAATTGAGAAGTTCAGCAGGCTGGCAGGATACAAAATAAATGTGCAAAAATCAGAGGCCTTCCTATATGCCCAGAATGAAAGAAGTGAACAAGCCTTGAGAGAAACAATCCCATTTACTATAGCCCCTAAAAAAATGAAATACCTTGGTATAAACCTACCCAAGGAGGTAAAAGACCTTTACAATGAAAACTTTAAAATACTAAAGAAAGAAATAGCAGAAGACACCAGAAGGTGGAAGGACCTCCCATGTTCCTGGATTGGCAGAATCAACATCGTAAAAATGACCATCCTACCAAAGGCAATATACAAATTCAATGCTATACCAATTAAAATCCCAAAGCAATTCTTCAAAGAAGTTGACCAAACAATCTCAAAATTCATATGGAGGCACAAAAGACCCAGGATAGCAAAGACAATCCTGAGTAACAAAAACACTGCTGGAGGTATTACCATACCAAACCTTAGTCTGTACTACAAATCCATAGTTGTAAAAATAGCCTGGTACTGGCTCCAAAATAGACACACAGATAAGGATTGAAGACCCAGATATAAGTCCACAAAATTACAGCCATTTGGTCTTTGACAAAGGGGCCCAAAAACTCCAATGGAAAAAGAACAGCATCTTCAACAAATGGTGCTGGCAAAACTGGATCTCCACATGCAGAAGATTAAAGCTGGACCCGTACTTGTCACCATGTACAAGACTTAATTCCAAATGGATCAAGGACCTTGATATAAGGCCAGACACTATAAAAACCATAGGTGAAAGGGTAGGGAACTCCCTTGAGATGATTGGGCTAGGCCAACATTTCCTAAACATACATCCAATGGCACAGACACTGCTACCAACTCTCAACAGTTGGGATCTTGTGAAATTAAAAAGCTTCTGTTCAGATAAAGAGATTGTCACAGGAGCTCAAAGGCAACCCACAGAGTGGGAGAAAATCTTCACTAACCACACATCTGATAGAACTCTGCTGTCCAGAGTGCACAAAGAACTTAGAAAACTAAACACCAAGGAAACCAATGGCCCAATGAAAAAATGGGCCCTGGAACTTAAAAGAAACTTTACCAGGGATGAAATTAAAATGTCTAACAAATATCTTAAAAAATGCTCCACTTCCTTAGCCATCAGGGAAATGCAAGTCAAAACTTCCCTGAGATATCATCTCACCCCGGTCAGGATGGCAAAAATCCACAATACAAACAACAACAAATTCTGGAGAGGATGTGGAGAGAGGGGAACTCTCCTACATTGCTGGTGGGAATGCAGGCTCATACAGCCACTCTGGCGAGCCATCTGGAGATTCTCAAAGAAATTAAAGATTGAAATGCCATATGACCCTGCGATTCCACTTTTGGGAATAACCCCCCATACAGCAGAGGTTCACCTCGATAGCACAAACACGACCATGTTCATAGCAGCACTGTTTACAATAGGAAAGTCATGGAATCAACCCAAATGTCCAACAGTTGACGAGTGGATAAGGAAACTGTGGTACATCTATCAAAATGTGGTACTCAGCCATCAAAAATGATGAATTACTGGAATTTGCCGGGAAATGGATGTCATTAGAAACAATTATAGTAAGTGAAGTATCCCAGACCCAGAAAATTAAGTGCCGTATGTACTCCCTAATAGGTGGCTCCTAGTACCAAACCCACCTAGCCCACCTAGAGACAGTAATTGCAAGGATTATGAACAGGAGGGATGGGGTAGGAGGGCCACACCAGAAACAAGGAGAGAAGGGACCATGTTACAGCAGAGAAAATAGGCCTCCATCAAGGACTTAAATAAGTAATGAGACATATGATTAAGTTCACAGACTTTTGTTCCTGATCATTTACTACTGAGGGGGTATGATCTCACCAGAAGAGGAGGGCATATAGTCTGGCAGATAAAAAGTAACCGTTGTGCAAATTGGTGATAGACCCCTCCCTCACTGTGGTTTCCCACTTTTATTACATCTACCTTTGAATGCGCTTTTATCACAAGACTCTAGTTTAACAGCTTTTTGTCTCTGGCCGGGGGGTAACATACAATGCCCACCAGGATGGAGTGAAGGGCATTGCAGGAGCAGCAAAACTGCAAAAGAAAACCAACAAACCACAATCCAGAACTTCAGAGACTCTATATCAACCACCTAGAACTAGGCCAGCTTAATCTCTCCCCATCTTGAAGCTCAGGGAAATTTGCGGAAGAGGGGGCGGTAAGAGTGTAAGAGCAAAAGGATGGGAGGAGCAATGATATGTAAGTTACTCCATATAAGTTAGGGCTGAAGCAATCATAATTGTACTTTACATGCCCTGTGCATTTTCCAACACACTATTGACCCCACAAAGTCCAGCATCTGCTAAAGGCACCAAGATGTTTGGAGGCAAGGGATTGGCAGACACAGCAGTGTTCCTATACCTAAGGGGAACACGGGAAAGTGTTTAGGGAAAGGCCACTGGGTCCTTGTACATCATCGGAGAGGAGGGCCCAGAGGAAAATCAGGCATGCACAAGAAAGGACTCTCTGGGAATTGGGGCGGGAGGCACTGGGGGATGGGAAGGGAGGGGGGTGGGGCGGAGGAGCAGGGGGTTCGGGGGGAGGAGGAGGGAGGGAGGGAACTGGTGTACCCATTAAGTTTGTATGAGCTGAAATAATAATAAAAAATGTATTAAAAAATATATACCTAAGTAACCCAGGCCAAATAAGAAAAATGTTGCATTTTCTCTTTCACATGTGGTTTATAGCTTCAAATTGTTAGGATTATCTCTTCAACTCAGTATGTTGGTAGATACCTAGAAGTCAGAAACAGGACATGGAAGAAGTCAAGAGGCTTTAGGGGGAGCGATATCAGAACACATGTGATATGGAAATAGACAGGTAGTACTGGGAGTGATAAGATTTAAAAAGAGATGGTATCAGGGAGATGGAGGTGAAGAAGGGTTTTCAAGAAAGGTTAACCAAACCAAGCTTGCATGATGAAACCATACAGAAACCTATTACTGTATTAGTTAATTTGAATATTTTAAGTGTTTGAGCAGAGGTACTCTACATGGGTGGGTAATGTTGATCCCAGAAGTCATGGGTTATTAGATGAAAATCCCAATGCAAAGTGCAGGATAGCTCTCTGGGAGTTGTTGACCAAGACAATCACAAAGGTCCTTAAAACAAAAGGGATTATTGTCATTGCTCTTCATTGTCCCCTCCCAGAAATAGACAGTAAGACTATTGCTGAAGACACTATACACTTTGAAAGCAGGACATAGAGAAATCATGCTGTAAATGAACTGGAAGCTTTCTTCTCCCTGATGGCTAGCTTTCACAGAGCTGAAAGATATTATATAAGGAGCTGGGGAAGAAATGTCATAAACAGTCTCACCCAGCTGTTGACCTTGCATGCTACCTGCCACATGCCAGGCAAAATGTTTTCTACTGACATGAAATTTATGAAGGTAACCAGCTGTATTATGATTGGATCCTAAGTCTGTTTCACAGAGGGAACTCATGCCTGGTACTATGGACCTGATCAAAGGCTCCTAACTATGGAAGTCATCAACCCTATGGATGAGTCTCCTCATTCTGTTTTGGTAAATAGATATGGTGCTAAATTGCTTCCTAAGTATTTATTATTTATTTTATTTATCTGTGCATGTGTGTGTATGTGCATGCACACATGTGCGCATGTGTGCATCAGAGGGCATTATGTGTCCCTGTGGAGGACCAAGAATGACTTCAGGAATCATCCTTGACTGCTTCTACCTCCTTTTTACTTTTCTCTGGGATTTTCCAGGCTCTGCCCACCAGATGAGAATTGAAGATCGCCACCATTTGCACCTGGTGTTTTTCTGTGGGATCTGGAGTCCAAACTCAGGATTTTCTGCTTGGAAGGAGGCAGAGTTTTACTCCTGAGCCATCTTTCCAGCCCCCTGTCTCCTCAGTATTTATGCTTATACCAACAGACTAGTGCTTCACTTAGGGTTGGTCAGAGAAACTTCTTTATGCTGAGATTCATGACTGGGGAAGGTGCTGCAAATAAATGATTGTTGAGTATTTACCCCTCTTTAGAATACCTTATATCATCCTTTCCAAAGCTAAGGAAGCATATAGGAAAAAGGATTGAAAGAGTGTAAGACTGGATGATTGTGTTTCCAGGGATATTAAAATTCCCTGTTTATGTACTTAGTTTTATTAATAAAGCAATTTAAAAATGGACTGAGAAAGAGAATTGGTAACCTTTGCATCAGAGTTTAAAACAGAAATTACAGTACCCGCTGGCTTTAAATCCTGACATTCAGGGAATCTAAGCATGCAAGCTGGGAATTGCTAGGCAGCTGTGACTCCCAACAGACAAGAAATCCTAGCAGCTGCTGGGAGGAGGAAGATAAATAAGGAAAGCATGTTTTCAGCCTCAGAAATAAAAGACATAAAGGTTTTTCAATTTCATGATATCCCACTGGTTGAGTATTGGTCTTATTTTCATTTCTTTCCAGGTCTTATTCAGAAAATGCTGACCAAAACCAATCAATTCAAGTGTATGCCCTATTCTTTCTTCCAAGGTTTTTATAGTCTCTAGCCTAACATTGAAGTTTTTGATTCATTTGAAGCTAATTTTTTAAATTATTGTATTTTTTTTACTTTTGCAAGCATATTGTGTATTTATCCCAGCTTCCCTTCCTCTCACCTAAAGTTAATTTTTGTGCAGGGTTACAGATAAGGGTCCATTTTTATTTTTCTGCATGTACATATCCAATTTTGCCAGCACCATTTGTTGAAGATGCCATCAATTTTCCATTGGTTTTTCTGGGTACTAATGTCAAAAATCAGTTGACTATAGGTGTATGAGCTTATATCTAGGTGTTCAATTCTAATCTATTAATCTATGTGTCTGCTTTGGAGCCAGTATCATGCTGTCTTCATTACTATGTATTTGTAGTATAGATTAAAATCTGCTTTGGCGATACCTCCAGCAGCTGTTTTATTACTCAGGATTTTTTTGGTTATCCTGAGCCTTTTGTGCTTCCATATGAATTTTGATATTGTTTTATCAATTTCTGAGATATTGTTAACCAAGAAAAATGGCAACCCACGGAATGAGAGAAAATCTTCACTAACCACACATCTGATAAAGTACTAATATCCAGAGTACACAAAGAGCTCAAAAGATTAAATACCAAAGAGGTAAACAACGCAAATAAAAATGGGTCATAGAACTTAAACTTTTCTCATAACAAAATAATAAATATCTCTATGCCTAATAAAATATTCTTCCCTATCCATTAGGGAAATGGAAGTTAAAACCACCCTGAGATAATATCTCACCCCAATAAGAATGACTAAAATTCAAAAACACAAATGACAAAAAGTGCTGGCAAGGATACAGGAAGGATGGAACCATCATACATGACTGGTGAGAATGCAAACTTGTATAATCCCTTTGGAGATCAGTATGGTAGTTCCTTTAAAAATTAAAATTGATATACCATATGACCTAGCTGTATCACTCCTGGGAATATTCCCAAAGAAGGCTACCTCTTATTATAGAGACATGTGTACATCATGTTTATTTCATCTCTATTCACAAAAACAGAGAAATTGGAATCAGTCTAGATGTCCAACAGTTGACAAATGAATAATGAAAATGTGATACATATACACAATGGGAAAGTATTCAGTTGTGAAGAAAAATGAATTAATGAAATTTGGTGGTAAAAGTTTCCCAGACACAGAAAGACAGATGTTGCATTTTCTCCCTTATAAGTGAATCCTAGGATTTTCCCTATCAGTGATCCTACCAAGGAAGGACCACTCAATCTGTCACAGATGTCTGAGCTGCTACTAGAGCAGACAATCCAAAGAGAATCCTGGGGCCCACAAAAGCAGACAGACAGGAGACTGGGAAGGAGTGGGATGGATTGATGAAGGGAGGGGAGGGTGGGAGAGGAAAGGGGAAGGAAAGGGGATGGAAGGGACAGGGACAAGCATTCATCATGCTTTTAAAACTAGAAAAAAATTTAAAAAGTGAATCCTAACATTAAATCCCCCAAAATGACACACTAAAAGGAATACTACAACACCTGCAAACTAAAAAGAAATATCAGAAAAGCTCCCAGAGATCAACAAAGATGCACTCTATTACAATGAAAGACTATTGATGCAGAAAACTACATCCTGACAGAGAAGAATATCTGCTATCGTGAAATATTCAACCGTAATCAGACCATAAAAATCTTTCCCACATCAAGGCTCAGGGAACCTTGTGGAAGAGGGGGCATTAAGATTATAAGAGACTGAAGATGGGGTTGTCTACTTCTGGCCAACAAACTCCAGCCATGACAGGGCTGCTGTACCCAGAAGCTCACTACAGAGAGAATGTCTACCATATCAATGGCTGACATATCAACATTCCCCTAAGGACTAGCAAGGATCTTAGAAGAAACAATTGCACTTAGAGAGTGTCTCTGAGGCAGGTGCTAGACAAGGGAAAAGGAACCTCCCCTCTTATGACTTTGCCCGCTGAAGAACCACATGTACCACAACAGATTATCTGACTCCCTTACCAGTCCAGAGACCCCAAAGAGAGCCCTGTGATTTACACATGCAGAGGGACAGGAGGGTGGAAAAAATATGGCAGAATTAAAGAGGGGAGGAGAGGGTGAGAAAGGAAGTGAGTAGGTAGGGAGTGGGTTACTTGGGGCAAGGACATGAATCCATTTTGTTTGTGTATGAAAAATTCTCAATAATAAAAAAGAAATGAAAAGCATAGAAAGGAAAAAACAGGAAAAACTCACTCTATATGAGTTTAGTACTCAAAGAACAGGCGACATACAGTACTATATGGTCTTTAGTCTCTGACTCTGAAGTCTTTTTCAGAGTTCACTGAAAAAGAGAGGAAGCCTGAGGAAGGGGCTTCTGGGAATTAAAAGCACACAATCTCATTATGTGCACAATGATTCCTCCTATCACTTTAGCAGGCATTTCAGTGAGTCAGATTTTCTGGAGGGAGGTGGATTGATGACAGTTCAGCCAGGTCAAGCTGGGTTAATTTAAAGGGTAAGACCATAGGGAAGGTGTTCTAGAACTCAGATTCTAATGTTATCAGGGAGATAAGAGCTAGGATCTATTCAAGTCAGCTAATACTAACAGTGAGAAGGAAGTCCATGAAATTCTGCCTTCTGGGTATGATATGGCTGTTGAACTCATGAATTCACAGCAACTTTGGTCGTTTGCACAAGACCTACACAAGACTGAGCCCATTAGCGTTTTATCATGGATGGGGAAGCAGCTCAAGGATCCTGACTCCTCCCCAGAAATTATTAGAAATTGATGGTTGTTGGGGACATGGAGTCATTGCCTTCAGAAGTATTGTCAGTGGTGAATTGTCCATGTTCCAGTGGAAAGCTCCACACCCATGCCAACTCAGACTACCCTGGTTCAGCTCAGTGGAACCTGAAGCAAAAACAAAATGAAAAGACATGGTAGTAGAAAGGGGATTTGTTGGGAGGAAGACAGTGTTGTTGTTGAGATTAGGAAATGATTAAAAGGATGGTAAGTGTAATTATAATTTATTATACACATGTGTAAATGTGTCAAAAACACAAGTTAATAAAGTATTTCAGAGGTACTTAAGTAAGTTAGCTAAAACTGAATCAATTATTTAAGTGATATTCAATTTCTCATCCTTGCTACTAAAGAAACACAACACTGAGCCCATTAACATTTTATCATGGATGGGGGATGTGTAAATAAATGTATGAATGGGGTTGATCTGATTCTTTCACTTTTTCGTCAATTTGATGTTTCAGGCTTTGCACACAAACTCAGTTAATTTTTTTCTTGTGATTAAAATTAATGTATCAGTATTGTTATGTTGCCAATAGATATTTTTTGTTTACTCAGAAAATAGAATCAAGCATCTTGTCTGTAGCTGTTGTATCAGACTTGGGTCTCCTAATCACTACAGACTGGTCTTCTGATCACCAGTCCACTATCCCAAGGCAATTCATTTAATCTCATGCAATAAATATTAAAGAGTCTAATCTTATTAGCTCATGGAAAAAAGTAATTCCAATTAGACACCTGTAATTTTACTCTACGGTTCCAGCCTTTAATTCAATTTCTATTGACTTGGACTCTTTCTATTTTACATTGCCCATGTTTTTTAAGAGCACCTTAGTTATTTTATTCTTAAGCATTGAATTTTGGTAAAAGGGAAAGTGACACATAGGTCAGGCTTGGTTTGGAACTGTCAATTAGCAAAGGAACTGTCAATTAGCAAGGTAAAGTCTGGAATTCATAGGTATAAACAAACATCTGCATTCCTCACATGCCAAACTCGTATTTTGCTGGATGGAAAAGTTAGACTTCTAATGATACAAATGTGCAGCATTTTTCTTCTTTAATAAGCTTTCAAATAAATAAAGCAGTAGCTACCACTGCTTGCCAATGAAGATGTGACACACAAATCTACAGAGGTTACATAAGGAGTCTGGATAATTTTGAATACCATAGTTACTTTAAAAATGTAAAAGTAGTCTACCAACCTTTCTGCCTCCCTCTCTAGATAAGAACTCTTCATAAAGAATAAGAAGAGCACTTTTTAATTTGCAACTCCTTTCATTGTCTTCTATGGTTTGAATATGCCCCCAAAGTTCATGTTTTGGAAACTTAATCCCCAACGTGGGATTTTTCAGAAATAACTGGATGAAAAGGAGTCTGTCCTCATGAATAGATTATTTATTGTTATATTTATTGTATTTATTGTTATTGCAAGAATGAGTTCAATATCACAACTACATTGATTATAAAAGTGAATTTGAATTTCCTTCTCACAGTTGTACTTGCTTAACCTTCTACCTTATGACATGGGATGACTCGACAAAAACCTTCACCAGATGCAAGAACCACGAACTTTAAGAAATAAAATTCTTTTCTTTAAAAATTCTCTGTCTGGCAGGTAACTGGTTAGTGCAACAGCAGCACATCAGTTTCAAAATTACCCAGTCTCTGGTTCAGTAGTTTGTGGAGGATTCATTTCTAGAATCTCCAGGGCTCATCTCAAGACACATATACTAGTGAGCTCTATTTATACTGTGCTTTCCCTATGATCAAGTTTAATTAAATGATTATATACAGCAACGGATTAACAATTAATAATAAGAATAGAACAAATACAGTGATACTTAATAAAAATGTGAATGTAATCATCTTTTTCCAAATATCTTACTATACCTCACTTTTATAAAGATATACAAAGATAGTGTCCATGAAATTAGAGGAAGTGAGATAAATGAGGAAGGCATAGTGATACAGCTCAGAAACAGCAAAGGGTATCACCTTAATACACATGCCCCTCATGATCTACTTCTGAAAATCGTACCTCATGTTCCAAAGATTCCACTATCTCACAAAATAACACCAGCATATGGGGTTGGTGTTCAAAAACATAAACACATAGGGACATGTTACATTCAAATCATAATAGTAAACTGACACAGTTTACTAAACATGAATATGGTGGCTTGCAACACTTGCTCTAGAACAGCTTTTTCGTTGCTTCAAATAAATGATAAAAGAGCTGTAAAGCTATTATCCAGGGGTAATGTTAAATAGAGGATGACATGCAGGCAGTGTTTGCTAGAATATGAAAAGAATAAATTGGAAAAGCTGAGAAACAGCTATCAGAAAAGAGAGGTAATGCCTGAATATGTCTAGTTTACTAGCAAAATAAAGCAGTACACTTTAAAAGTTTAAATGAGAAATTACAAAGATGACCCTGGTGGAATTAATTCAGTCTGGGGAAGTCCCTCTCCCAATGAAACAAAGTGACCCAAAATCATACTTGGAACAAACATGTCAAACTACAACTAACTTTAAAAAAAGATTATTATATTATATTATTATACTGTTCTCCCAGTATTTGGTAGACTAAAATGGGAGTATTGAGAGTTCCAGTCCACTTTGAGTTACATGGAAATATGCTAAAAATAAATAAATAAATAGTCTCAGAAAATTGAAATTCTAAGATACTAATTTTTTGTTTTGTTTTTCTTTTTTATTATTTATTTTTTCCCAGTCATACATACATACCCTGGTCCCTTCCCTCCCTCGACCCCTCCCTGGTCCCCCTTGCTCCCTCCCTTTTTCCCTCTTCCTTTCACCCCTCTCCCTCTTTTTCTCCCAATAACCCCCTCTTCCCCTCCCCAATCCCTGGAGCATCCCTTAGTGTGAACGTCAAACTTTCCTCTGTGTCCTCCATTTTAATGAGGTGTAAGGACTCAGTAGCTTTGCCTAGAGCCCTTTCTTGTGCTCCCCTTTAGTACGGGAACACTATTGTTACTGTTAATCCCTTACCTCTGAGGATCAATGTTAGACGTTGGGGGGTCATTGATATGTCAGTCATTGCACCAGTCATGCAAAGTCCAATAATGGTTACTGCAGCCCTAACTTGTGTGGAGTATCTTGCATATCAGATACCAATTTTTAAAAGAGAGAGGAGACATGTGAGGAATTCCATCTTCTCTCCATGTGTCATAAATACTCAGAAAGATGCCATTTTTAAAAAACTGGAGTGGATTCTGAAAAGATGGAAGATCAGGAACAGAATTTGTGACATGAGTGACTTTTGATAAAAGAAACAAAAGGTTAAATACTATCAATAGAGAAAAGAAAACTATGGACAGCAGAAAAAAAGACTAAAGATTTTATTACACAGAAAAGATAAATAGCTTGACACATGCACTTACACCAAGCAGTGTAAATAGACTTGAATTCCATAAGGGAAGTTTAGGTACATGGAATGAGCTTGGCAAAGGCTGAACATAGCCTGTCTGAACTCACCTTTTGAAGACGGGTAAGCGATCCTAAAATTGAGAAACCAGGAATGTGTCTCCCCACTCCCACTATTGCCCTATGGATGGGAAGAGTATAACAGAACATGTAACATGGTGCAGCATCAGACAAGAGCAGTAGATCCTCTGCCACACAGCAAAAGATCTAAATTTTTCATAGATTAAGTAGATTCAACACATATCTATGTGACAGTCTACCCAGCTGATAGTGAATACACATTCTTAGGAACACCATATGGAACCTTCTCCAAAACTGATCATATTATTGTTCACAAAGCAAGCCTTAAGAAAGACAAAAATGGCCCCGCCCACCCCCAGAACCCCAGGCAGCCCAAAGGACCCAGCTCTTCCCACCATCCAGCCAGAGCCGCACAGGGCTAGGAAGGAGGACACTCCCCTGCGCCCGGCCCCGCCCCAGCTCCCCCAGGTTAAATAGCGACCCGCTGACGCCCCATCCTCCCTTCCCCCACTCAACCACCCAGGACGCACACAGTCCAGCCTGGACTCACCTCGACCTAGGTAAGCTCGGTCTCTGCCCACCCCCAGAACCCCAGGCCAAATAATTCAGTTTAGTGAAATTGAGAGATCTTAAGAGTTAAAATGACAATGCCAAAGTCAAAGTGCAAATCCATGAGAAGCAACACTCAAGTAAACAAATTTACCACTGAAGAAATTAATCCCATGTTAGACTCCAACAAGAACAAACCCGCGGAAAAAGGCCAAGAAAGCCTCACCTAGGATAAGGTCTTCCAAAATATGATCATTACCATGTTCAATACAATGAAAGAGGAAATCCGGGAGGAATTACATAATCAAATCAATCGCTTTGAAGAGGAACACAACAGACATCTGGAGGAGTTGAGAAAAACAGTGCAAGAAACAAAAAGTGGCATAGAGCAGTTAAAACAAACTCCAGCAGAGTTTAAAACTGAGCTAAAAGACAAGTTATCTTCAACCCAGAACGCCACAGAGAGTCTTATCAACAGAACTAATGAAGCAGAAAACAGAATTTCAGACCTTGAAGATAAAGTGGGAGTACTAACCAGCTCAATGGAAGAGGTTGTTAAAGCCAAAAAGATACTTGAGAGAAATATCCAAGAGATATGGGACACCCTGAAGAAGCCTAACATGCGTATTCATGGAATACCAGAGCAAGAATCTCAAAATACCACCCCTGAGGAAATTTTTCAAACGATCATCAAGGAAAACTTTCCTCATCTAAAAAAAGAGAGGCCCATTCATATACAAGAGGCATTCCGCACCCCAAACAGATACGACCAAAATAAAAGCACACCGCAGCAAGTAATAGTTAAAACACTCCACATTCAAGATAAAGAACTGGTGCTGAGAGCTTCAAGGGAGAAAAAACAAGTCACTTTTAAAGGTAAACCTATTAAAATAACAAATGACTTCTCAGTCGAAACAGTAAAAGTAAGAAGAGCTTGGAGAGACATACTTCAAGTATTGAATGAGCAAAAATGTCAACCCAGGCTGATTTACCCTGCAAAACTATCAGTCATGATCGAGGGAGAAAGAAAAATTTTCCAGCACAAAGACAACTTTAAGGGATACATGGCCACCAAACCAGGCCTTCAAAAACTGCTAGAAATGATACTCAAGCATAAAGAAAAAAACAGGCATATCCAGGAGAACAGAAGGCAAATATAACACCATTAAAAGCGAAGCAATATACTTATAAAAACTACTAAACATAATAAATGTCTGGAATCAAAAATAGTTTCACCATTATAACACTAAATGTTAATGGAATTAACTCACCGATCAAGAGACACAGATTACAAACTTGGATTAAAAATCACAATCCATCAATCTGTTGCCTGCAGGAAACCCATCTCACCACAAAAGATAGGCACGCTCTAAAAATAAAAGGCTGGTCAACAATTCTACAAGCAAATGGAAGCAGAAAACAGGCAGGGGTAGCCATTATGCTATCGGACAAAGTGGATTTCAAACCAAAAAAAATTATAAGAGACACGGATGGATACTACATTTTAGTCACAGGTACAATTCACCAGGAAGATTTCACAATACTGAACATATATGCACCCAATACGGGCCCCTCCACATTCATTAAGAAAACCCTACAGCGTCTAAAGCAAGAAACCAACCCCCAAACGATAATTCTTGGGGACTTCAACACCGCCCTCTCTACATGGGATAGATCAACAGGTCAAAAGCTTAACAGAGACACTTTGGAACTTAATCAAACCCTGAAAGAAATGGACCTTACAGATCTCTATCGAACTTTTCACCCACGCACCAAAGAATACACATTTTTCTCAGCAGCACATGGAACTTTCTCCAAAATAGATCACATATTGGGCCACAAAATGAATCTACACATATACAAGAAAGTTGAAATTCTAACCTGTGCCCTATCAGACCACCACGGCCTAAAGCTGGACATCCACAACACATCAAACAAGAGAAAATACACTAACTCCTGGAAACTTAACAGTATGATGCTGAATGAGAACTGGATTCAGGAAGAAATTAAAAAGGAAATTCAAGATTTCCTGAAAGTGAATGATAACGAAAATACAACTTACCAAAATCTCTGGGAAACAATGAAAGCTGTTCTAAGAGGTAAGTTCATAGCTCTTAATGCCCACGTCAAAAAAATGGAAACATCAGAAATAAACAACTTAACAATGCAGCTTAAAGCTTTAGAGAAACTAGAGCAATCTGATCCCAAAAGCAGTAGAAGAGAAGAGATTAGCAAAATAAGGGGAGAAATATCTGAAATCGAGACTAAGAAAACAATAGAAAAAATCAACCAATCAAAAAGCTGGTTCTTTAAAAAAATCAACAAGATTGATACACCCCTAGCTAAACTAACCAAAAGCAAGAGAGCATCTGTTAAGGGCACCGAGACCCCTGGAGGCAAGGGATTGACAGCCATAGTAGTGATCTTATGCTTAAGGGGAACAAGAGAAAGGGCTTATGGAAATGCCACTGGGTCCTTATATGTCATCGGAGAGGAGGACCCAGTGGAGAGTTAGGCGTACACAATAAAGGACTCTCTGGGAATTGGGGGGGAGGCACTGGGGGAAGGGAAGGGGGAGGAGGGGGTTCGGGGGGAGGAGGGGGGAGGGAGGGAACTGGTAAAAAATTTTAAAATGTATAATTAAATTTTTAATAAAAAAAAGACTTTAGACATTTTCAAAAAAAAATGGAAACATCAGAAATAAACAACTTAACAATGCAGCTTAAAGCTTTAGAGAAACTTGAGCAATCTGATCCCAAAAGTAGTAGAAGAGAGGAGATTAGCAAAATAAGGGGAGAAATATCTGAAAATGAGATTAAGAAAACAATAGAAAAAATCAACCAGTCAAAAAGCTGGTTCTTTGAAAAAATCAATAAGATTGATACACCCCTAGCTAAATTAAGCAAAAGCAAGAGAGAGAAAACCCAAATTAACAAAATTAGAAATGAACATGGAGTTTTCACTACTGATACCCAAGAAATCCAGAGAATTATAACGTCGTATTTCAAAAACTTATACTCTGTGAAGTTTGACAACACAAAAGAGATGGATGAATTTCTAAGTAAACACAACCTACCTAAATTGAATCAGGAACCTGTGAATTATTTAAATAGTCCTATAACATATAAGGAAATTGAGAAAGTAATCTCGAATCTTCCCACCAAAAAATGTCCTGGACCAGATGGATTCAGCACAGAGTTCTACCAGACATTTAAGGAGTTAATAACACCAATACTCCTTAAACTGTTCCATCAAATAGCAAAGGAAGGAACACTACCAAATTCCTTCTATGAAGCTAATATCATTTTAGTCCAAAAACCTAATAAAGATTCACTTAAAAAAGAAAACTATAGGCCGATCACTCTGATGAACACAGACGCAAAGATTCTCAACAAAGTCTTAGCAAATCAGACTCAAAAACACATTAAAAAGATCATTCATGGGGACCAAGTAGGCTTCATCCCCGGCACACAAGGTTGGTTCAACATATGCAAATCAATAAATGTAATTCATCATGTAAACCAGTCCAAAGTCCAAGACCACATGATACTCTCGATAGATGCAGAAAAAGCTTTTGACAAGATCCAACAGCCTTTTATGATCAAAACGCTAGAGACAGTAGGAATGGAAGGAACCTTTATCAAGATAATAAAAGCTGTATACAACAAGCCCACAGCAAGGATTATGCTCAATGGGGAACAATTGGATGCATTCCCACTTCGATCAGGAACTAGACAAGGCTGTCCACTCTCACAACTTCTATTCATTATTGTACTTGATGTCTTAGCTGAAGCCATAAGACAAGAAAGGGACATAAGAGGGATTCATATCAGCAAGGAAGAAGTCAAGCTATCCCTATTTGCAGATGACATGATCTTATACCTGAGGGATCCCAAAAACTCCACCAGGAAGCTCCTGGAACTAATTGAGAAGTTCAGCAGGCTGGCAGGATACAAAATAAATGTGCAAAAATCAGAGGCCTTCCTATATGCCCAGAATGAAAGAAGTGAACAAGCCTTGAGAGAAACAATCCCATTTACTATAGCCCCTAAAAAAATGAAATACCTTGGTATAAACCTACCCAAGGAGGTAAAAGACCTTTACAATGAAAACTTTAAAATACTAAAGAAAGAAATAGCAGAAGACACCAGAAGGTGGAAGGACCTCCCATGTTCCTGGATTGGCAGAATCAACATCGTAAAAATGACCATCCTACCAAAGGCAATATACAAATTCAATGCTATACCAATTAAAATCCCAAAGCAATTCTTCAAAGAAGTTGACCAAACAATCTCAAAATTCATATGGAGGCACAAAAGACCCAGGATAGCAAAGACAATCCTGAGTAACAAAAACACTGCTGGAGGTATTACCATACCAAACCTTAGTCTGTACTACAAATCCATAGTTGTAAAAATAGCCTGGTACTGGCTCCAAAATAGACACACAGATAAGGATTGAAGACCCAGATATAAGTCCACAAAATTACAGCCATTTGGTCTTTGACAAAGGGGCCCAAAAACTCCAATGGAAAAAGAACAGCATCTTCAACAAATGGTGCTGGCAAAACTGGATCTCCACATGCAGAAGATTAAAGCTGGACCCGTACTTGTCACCATGTACAAGACTTAATTCCAAATGGATCAAGGACCTTGATATCAGGCCAGACACTATAAAAACCATAGTTGAAAGGATAGGGAACTCCCTCGATCTTATTTGGCTAGGCCAACATTTCCTAAAAATACATCCAATGGCACAGACACTGCTCCCAACTCTCAACAGTTGGGATCTTGTGAAATTAAAGAGCTTCCGTTCAGATAAAGAGATTGTCACACGAGCTCAAAGGCAACCCACAGAATGGGAGAAAATCTTCACTAACCACACATCTGATAGAACTCTGCTGTCCAGAGTGCACAAAGAACTTAGAAAACTAAACACCAAGGAAACCAATGGCCCAATGAAAAAATGGGCCCTGGAACTTAAAAGAAACTTTACCAGGGATGAAATTAAAATGTCTAACAAATATCTTAAAAAATGCTCCACTTCCTTAGCCATCAGGGAAATGCAAATCAAAACTTCCCTGAGATATCATCTCACCCCGGTCAGGATGGCAAAAATCCACAATACAAACAACAACAAATTCTGGAGAGGATGTGGAGAGAGGGGAACTCTCCTACATTGCTAGTGGGAATGCAGGCTCATACAGCCACTCTGGCGAGCCGTCTGGAGATTCTTAAAGAAATTAAAGATTGAAATGCCATATGACCCTGTGATTCCACTTTTGGGAATAACCCCCCATACAGCAGAGGTTCACCTCGATAGCACAAGCACATCCATGTATCCATGTATAGCAGCACTGTTTACAATAGCAAAGTCATGGAATCAACCCAAATGTCCAACAGTTGACGAGTGGATAAGGAAAAGTGGTACATCAATACAATGGAGTACTACTCAGCCATCAAAAATGATGAATTACTGGAATTTGCTGGGAAACGGATGTCATTAGAAACAATTATATTAAGTGAAGTATCCCAAACCCAGAAAATTAAGCGTCATATGTACTTCCTAATAGGTGGCTCCTAATACCAAAACCACCCAGCCCACCTTGAGGCACTCATAGGTAAATCTATGTATTACCTACAATAATTGCAAGGATTATGAACAGGAGGAATGGGGTTGGAGGACCACACCAGAAACAAGGAGAGAAGCGACCATGTTACAGTAGAGAAAATAGGCCTCTATCAAGGACTGCAAGTAAGTATGGTGACACCTGGTTAAGTTCACAGACGTTCGTTCCTGATCATTTACAACTGAGGGGGTATGATCTCACCAGAAAGGGAGGGCATATAGTCTGGCAGATAAAAAGTAACCATTTTGCGAATGGGTGATTGACCCCTCCCTCACTGAGGTTTCCTACTTTTATTACATCTACCCTTGTATGTGCTCTTACAATAAGACTCCAGTTTAACAGCTTTTTGTCTCTGGCCACGGGTGACATACAGTGCCCATCGGGATGGAGTGAAGGGCACGGCAGGAGCAGCAAAACTGAAAAAGAAAATCAACAAACCACAATCCAGAACTTCAGAGACTCTATATCAACCACCTAGAACTAGGCCAAACTAATCCCTCCCCATCCTGATACTCAGGGACATTTGCGGAAAAGGGGGCGGTAGGAGTGTAAGAGCAAAAGGATGGGAGGAGCAATGATTTACAAGATACTCCACACAAGTTAGGGCCGAAGCAATCATAATTGGACTTTGCATTCCCTGCGCAATGTCCAACACACTATTGACCTCACAAAGTCTAGCATCTGCTAAAGGCACCAAGATCCTTGGAGGGATTGGCAGCCACAGTAGTGTTCCTATGCTTAAGGGGAACATGGGAAAGCGTTCAGGAAAATGCCACTGGGTCCTTGTACATCATCGGAGAGGAGGCCCAGAGGAGAGTAAGGCATGCACAAGGAAGGACTCTCTGGGAATTGGGACGGGAGGCACTGGGGAATGGGGAGGGAGGAGTGAGGGGAGGCAGTGCGGGGGTTCGGAGGGAGGAGGAGGGAGGGAGGGAACTGGTGTACCTATTAAGTTTGTATGAGCTGAAATAATAATAAAAATGTATAAAAAAGAATTTAAAAAAAAGAATATTGGAGAACAAAAAAAAAATCAAATGGCTATATGTGTGGGAGATTGTATTTGCATTCTCTTTTCTAATCCATTAAGAACCAGCTTTTTGTTTGACTGACTCTTTGTATTCTTTTCTTTGGTTCAATTTCAGTTATTTCTCCTCTGAACATACTAATCTCTGCACATCTACTTCTTTTGAGGTTAGTTTGTTCTCGTTTCTCTAGAACATTAAGTTGCATTATTAGGCTGTTAACTTGTAATGCTTCCATTTGTTTCATGTAGGCATTGAGTGCTATGACTTTTCCTCTTAGGACAACCTTTATTGATTTAAATATGATGTGTTTTCATTATCATCAAATTCTAGGAATTTGCACATTTCATTTTTACTTCTGTCCAGACACATTCTTCATTCATTAACATATTGGGACGCTTCCAAGAATTAATGTACTTGTTTTGTGGACTAGTGTGTGTTCTTTTGGAGAAAGTTCCATGGGCTACTGAAAAGAATTATATTCCTTGGTGTTAGGATAGAATGTTCAATAGATGTCTGTCAGTCCATTTAGTTTATGGTTTTGATTAGTTCTAGTGTATCTCTGTCCAGTTTTTGGTCTGTCAACCTGCCTATTGGTGAGAGTGGGGTGTTGAAATCCCCTACTATTGTCATGTTTGGGTTTATTTATATGTTGCAGTGTATGTTTAACAAATGTGGGTGAGCCCATGTTTGGAGCACATATATTTATAATTGTGAACTTTTCTTAATATACTGTTCCTTTGATGATTTTGTAATGTTGTTCTGTATCGCTTACGATCTGTTTTGATTTGAAGTCTATTTCATTGAATATTAGAATGGCTACACCTGTTTGTTTCCTAGTTGTGTTTGCTTGGAGTGTCTTCAATCATTCTTTGACACTGAGATTGTGCCTGTCTTTCAATGTGAGGGTGTGTTTCTCATAGACAGCATATTGATGGATTGTGGCTTTTAATCCATGCTATTAACCTATGAGTCTTGATTGGGGAATTGATCCCATTGATGTTTAAAGTTACAAGTGAGAAGTTTCTGTTGATTCCTATCATTTTTTTAATTTATTGCATTTTTTTCAAGTTGGCAGTTCTCAGCCTACTAGTTTTTGGGGTTTTTTTCCACTCATACAGACTTGATAGGTACCCCATTCCCCTCCCTCCCTTCACCCCTCCCTGAATCCCCTTGCTCCCTCCCTCCTATTCCCCTTCCTTTCCCCGCCTCCATCCCTTTCTCCCAGTGCCCCCCCATTCCTGGAGCATCCTTTAGTGTATATGTCAAACTTCCCTCTGGGTCCTCCTCTCTGATGAGGTGTAAGGACTCAGTAGCATTGCCTAGAGCTCCTTTTTTGTGTTCCCCTTTAGTATAGGAACACTATTGTGCCTGTTAATCCCTTGCCTCTGAGGATCCTAGTGCCTGTGATCCATGCTAGATTTTGAGGGGTCAATGATATGTTGGTCACTGCGCAGGTCATGTAAATTCCTATAATGATTACTTCGGCCCTAACTTGTGTGGAGTATCTTGCATATTGTTGTTCCTCCCCATCTTTAGGCTCTTACAATCTTGCTGCCCCCTCTTCCACAAATTAGGCTGGCCTGGTTCCAGGTGGTTGATATAGAGTCTCTGATGTTCTGAATTATGGTTTGTTGATTTTTTTTTCAGTTTTGCTACTCCTGTACCGCCCTTAGCTCCATCCTGATGGGTATTGGATGTCACTCCTGGGAAAAAGAACCGCGAGGGAGCGTCCTGTCCCGGGAGGGCAGGAGGGGCCAGACTACTAGTTTTATTGGCATTATTTTCCCCTTTTATCTTCATGAGTGTGCAGATCAAATCTGTCTTAAGAATTTTTGCTAGTATCTTCTACAGGCCTGTTTGATAAGAAGGAGTGAGTTTATTTTTGTCTTTCACCTTCAAGTATGATTAATGGTTTGGCTGGATATAGCAGTCTGAGTTAACATTTGTGATCTTTCACGATGTGAAGAATGCCTTTCCAAACTCTTCTTGCTTTGAATGTTTCCCTTGAGAAGTCAGCTGTTATTCTCATGGGCTTGCCTTTAAATGTGACTTGGTTTTTCTCCCTTACAGCTCTCAGAGCATTCTCTTTGTCCTGTATCTGAGATGTTGTCACCCTTATTTGCCTTGTTGGACTCCTATTTTGATCATATCTGGTTGGTATGAGATATGTGTCTTATAGTTAGATTATATTCCTGGTCATATGCTTACTAATTTCCCCTCTGAGTTCTTCATGTTACTTTTCTGTTTGTCACATTCCCTTTGTAGTTCTTCTTGTTGAACTTGTTAATAATATTTCTTTGGAAGAAATTATCCTGTGTGGTGTTTTCCTGACTGGTATCTATGAGATTATTCTGATTGGAGTCTACTGCAGGGAGGTTGGTGTTTTTTATAGAAGTCATGTTTTCCTGGTATTTGAGTGCATTTTGTGGTTTTATGATGTGACTTGGGCATCTTCTATTAAGTCTGTGACTACTTCCTTTGAGAACTGTTTTTTATTCTCCTGAGTCAGATGATGTTGTCTGATTTTGACTACTTTGGGGAAAGTTTATCTGGATTTGGATGAGATCTTCTGATTGTGTGATATAGTGGTCCCCTTGCACCAAGATCTTTTTTTTTAATTTATTTTTTCCACTCATACAAACTTGATAGGTTCCCCATTCCCCTCCCTCCACCTCTCCCTGCCTTTCTCCCAGTGCCCCCTCCCCCACCCATTCCTGGAGCATCCTTTAGTTGCACCGAGATCTGTACCTGGGTGGTCTGGGGAAGGTAGGCTGTCCCTCCCCTGGGTCCTGGTGTGGCAGTCCATTCTAGTGGTCTGAAGCATGTGGGCAGTCCATCCACTGGGTCTACAGGGCTCTTATCTGGCCGGAGGGAGGGAAACAGAAGGGGGAGGTTAGTCCCAGGAAACTGGGTCATGTAGGTGGCCCATCCCCTGAGTCCACATGGCTTTTACCAGGCACAGGGCTCAGTCCCAGGAACCTGGGGCATGTGAGGGGTCTGTCCCCTGTATCCACATGGTAGTTCTCACCTGGCCCAGGGGGACATGTGTGCAGATTATATTTCTTAACTGTTATGTCGAGGGCAGAAATTAATATACATTTGCATGTATTTCCATTGTATATTGATTTAAAGTAATTGAGATTTATTCAAACAGGTGGTAGAGCAGAAACATTTGGTAATTCTATATTTTTTAAAGAACTTGCATGATAGCTTCAATAGTGGCTACATTAATTCACCTTTTAATAATATTCCTATTTCCTCACATACTCCTCCGTTCTTCTTTTCATACCAAAACTATGCATTTTTAAAAAAAAATTTTCCACTCATACAAACTTAATAGGTACTCTGGTCCCCTCCCACCCTCCACCCCTCCCCCAATCCCCTTGCTCTCTCTCCACTTTTCTCCTTCCTTTCACTCCCTTCCCTCCCTTTCTCCCAGTGCCCCCTCTCCCCATCCCTGGAGCATCCTTCAGTGTTCATGTCAAACCCCTCTGGGTCCTCCTCTCTGATGAGGTGTAAGGATTCAGCAGCATTGCCTAGAGCTTTCTTGTGTTCCCCTTTAGTATAGGAACACTATTGTGGGTATTAATCCCTTGCCTCTAAGGATCCTAGTGCCTATGATCCATGCTAGACTTTGGGGGGGTCAATGATATGTCAGTCATTGCGCAGGTCATGCAAAGTCCTATAATGATTACTTCGGCCTTAACTTGTGTGCAGTATCTTGCATATCATTGCTCCTCCTCATCTTTAGGCTCTTACAATCTTGCTGCCCCCTCTTCTGCAAATTTCACTGAGCTCTAGGATGGGGAGAGATTAGGCTAATCTGGTTCCTGGTGATTAATGTAGGGTCTCTGATGTTCTGAATTATGGTTTGCTGTTTTTTTCTTCCAGTTTTGCTGTTCCTACACCACCCTTGGCTCCATCCTGATGGCTGTTGGATGTCACCTCCTAGCCAGAGATAAAAGGCTGTTAAAATGGAGTCTTACTATAAGAGTAGATTCAAAGGTAGATGGAATAAGAGTAGGAGACCATGGTGAGGGGGGTCAGTCTCCCATTTGCAGGATGGTTACCATCTATCTGCCAGACTCTATCCCTTCCCTGACTGGTGAGATCAAACCCCATCAGGTGCAAGTAAACAGGAAGGAAAGTCTGTGAGCTTAACCAGATGTCTCACTACTTACTTGCAGTACATAATGATGGCTTATTTTCCCTGCTGTAGCATGATCCCCTCTCTCCCTGTTTCTGGTGGGGCCCTCCTTCCCCTTCCTTCCCTGCTTATAATCTTTGCAATTACTGTAGGTATTACCGAGATTTATCTTTGAGTGTGTAACTAAGTGGGCTTGGTACTAGGATCCACCTATTAGGAAGTACATATGGTGCTTAATTTTCTGTGCCTGGGACACGTCATTCAATATAATTTTTTTCTAATTCCATCCATTTCCCAGGAAACTTCATTAATTCATCATTTGTGATGGCTGAGTAGTATTCCATTGTATAAATGTACCACATTTTCCTTATCCACTAGTCAACTATTGGGCATTTGGGTTGATTTCATGACTTTGCTATTTTAAACAGTGTTGCTATGAACACGGTCGTCCATGTGCCATTGAGGTGAATTTTTGCTGAACGGGGGATTATTCCCAAAAGTGGAATAGCAGGGTCATATGGCGTTTCAATCTTTAACTTCTTTAAGAATCGCCAGACGGCCCACCAGAGTGGTTGTATAAGCCTGCATTCCCACCAGCAATGTAGGAGAGTTCCCCTCTCTCCAGATCCTCTCCAGCATTTAGTGTTGTTTGTATTGTGGATTTTTGCCATCCTGACCAGGGTGAGATGATATCTCAGGGAGGTTTTGATTTGCATTTCCCTGATGGCTAAGGATGTGGAGCATTTTTTAAGCTATTTGTTAGACATTTCAATTCGTCCCTGGTAAAGTTTCTTTTAAGTTCCAAGTCCCATTTTTCAATTGGCCCATTTGTTTCCTTGGTGTTTAGGTTTCTGAGTTCTCTATGCACTCTGGATAATAGAGCTCTATCAGATATGTGGTTAGTGAAGATTTTCTCCCATTCTGTGGGTTGCCTTTTTGCTTAGGTTACAATCTTTTTATCTGAACAGAAGCTCTTTAAATTCATAAGATCTCATCTGTTGAGTGTTGATTGTAGTAACTGTGCTATTGAATGTCCATTTATGAACTGTTGGACTAGCCCAATCAGCTCGAGGGAGTTCCCTAACCTTTCGACTAGGGTTTTTATAGTCTCTGGTCTTATATTGAGGTCCTTGATGCATTCAGAATTAATTCTTGTACATGGCGACAAGTACGAGTCCAGTTTTAATCTTGTGCATGTGGACATCCAGTTTTGCCAGCACAATTTGTTGAAAATGCTCTTCTTTTCCCATTGGATTTTTTGGGCCCCTTTGTCAAAGACCAAATGGCTGTAACTTTGTGGGCTTATATCTGGGTCTTCAATCCTTAGCCATTGATCTGTGTGTCTATTTTGGCACCAGTACCAGGCTGTTTTTACAACTATGGAATTGTAGTATAGACTAAGATTTGGTATGGTGATAACTCCAGCCGTGTTTTTGTTACTCAGGATCGTATTTGCTATCCTGAGTCTTTTGTGCCTCCATATGAATTTTGAGATTGTTTGGTCAACTTCGTTAAAGAATTGCTTTGGGATTTTAATTGGTATAGCATTGAATTTGTATATTGCCTTTGGTAGGATGGTCATTTTTACGATGTTCATTCTACCAATCCAGGAACACGGGAGGTTTTTCCACCTTCTGGTGTCTTCTGCAATTTCTTTCTTTAGGGTTTTTAAGTTTTCATTGTACAGGTCTTTTACCTCCTTGGTTAGGTTTATACCAAGGTATTTCATTTTTTTAGGGGCTATAGTAAATGGGATTGTTTCTCTCAGTGCTTTTTCACTTCTTTCATTCTGGGCATACAGGAAAGCCACTGATTTTTGCACATTTATTTTGTATCCTGCCAGCCTGCTGAACTTCTCAATTAGTTCCAGGAGCTTCCTGGTGGAGTTTTTGGGATCACTCAAGTATAAGATCATGTCATCTGCAAATAAGGATAGCTTGACTTCTTCCTTGCCGATTCTAATCCCTCTTATGTCCCTTTCTTGTCTTATGGCTTCAGCTAAGATTTCAAGTACAATATTGAATAGAAGTGGTGATAGTGGACAGCCTTGTCTAGTTCCTGATTGAAGTGGGAATGCTTCCAATTGTTCCCCATTGAGCATAATCCTTGCTGTGGGCTTCTTGTATACAGCTTTTATTATATTGATAAAGGTTCCTTCCGTTCCTACTGTCTCTAGCGTTTTCATCATAAAAGGCTGTTGGATCTTGTCAAAAGCTTTTTCTGCATCTATCGAGAGTATCATGTGGTCTTGGACTTTGGACTGGTTTACATGATGAATTACATTTATTGATTTGTGTATGTTGAACCAACCTTATGTGCTGGGGATAAAGCCTACTTGGTCCCCGTGAATGATCTTTTTGATATGTTTTTGAGTCCGATTTGCTAAGACTTTGTTGGGAATATTTGCATCTGTGTTCATCAGAGAGATTGGTCTATAGTTTTCTTTTTTAAGTGTATCTTTATTAGATTTGGGGATTAAAACGATATTAGCTTCATAGAAGGAATTTGGTAGTGTTCCATCCTTTGCTATTTGTTGGAACAGTTTAAGTAGTATTGGTATTATTAACTCCTTAAATGTCTGGTAGAACTCTATGCTGAATCCATCTGGTCCAGGACATTTTTTCGTGGGAAGATTCGAGATTACTTCCTCAATTTCCTTATATGTTATAGGACTATTTAAATATTTCACAACTTCCTGACTCAATTTAGGTAAGTTGTGTTTACTTAGGAATTCATCCAACTCTTTTGTGTTGTCATATTTCACAGAATACAAGTTTTTGAAATATGATGTTATAATTCTCTGGATTTCTTGAGTATCAGTAGTGATAACTCCCTTTTCATTTCTAATTTTATTAATTTGGGCTTTCTCTCTTGCTTTTGGTTAATTTAGCTAGGAGTGTATGAATCTAATTGATTTTTTCAAAAAACCAGCTTTTTGACTGGTTGATTTTTTCTATCGTTTTCTTAATCTCAATTTCAGATAGTTCTCCCCTTATTTTGCTAATCTCTTCTCTTCTACTACTTTTGGGATCAGATTGCTCTAGTTTCTCTAAAGCTTTTAGCTGCATTGCTATTTATTTCTGATGATTCCATTTTTTTGATGCAGGCATTAAGAGCTATGAGCTTACCTCTTAGAACAGCTTTCATTGTGTCCCAGAGATTTTGGTAAGTTGTATTTTCATTATCGTTCACTTTCAGGAAATCTTGAATTTCCTTTTTAATTTCTTCCTGAATCCAATTCTCATTCAGCATGATAGTGTTAAGTTTCTAGGAGTTAGTGTATTTTCTGTCTTTTGTTGTGTTGTGAATGTCCAGCTTTTGGCCGTGGTGGTCTGATAGGGCACAGGCTAGAATTTCAACTTTCCTGTATATGTGGAGATTCATTTTGTGGCCCAATATGTGATCTATTTTGGAGAAAGTTCCATGTGCTGTTGAGAAAAATGTGTATTCTTGGTACGTGGATGAAAAGTTCGATAGAGATCTGTAAGGCCCATTTCTTTAAGGGTTTGATTAAGTTCCAAAGTGTCCCTGTTAAGCTTTTGACCTGTTGATCTATCCCATGTTGAGAGGGCAGTGTTGAAATCCCCAAGAATTATCGTTTGGGGGTTGATTTCTCTCTTTAGACCCTGTAGGATTTTCTTAATGAATGTGGAGGGGCCCGTATTGGGTGCATATATGTTCAGTATTGTGAAGTCTTCCTGGTGAATTGTACCTGTGACTAAAATGTAGTATCCATCTGTGTCTCTTATGATTTTTTTTGGTTTGAAGTCCACGTTGTCTGACAGCATAATGGCTACCCCTGCCTGTTTCCTATTTCCATTAGGTTGCAGAATTTTGGACCAGCCTTTCATTTTTAGGATGTGCCTATCTTTTGTGGTGAGATGAGTTTCCTGCAGGCAGCAGATTGATGGGTTGTGATTTTTAATCCAAGTTTGTAATCTGAGTCTCTTAATCGGTGAGTTAAGCCCATTGACATTTAATGTTATAATGGAGAAATTCTTTTTAATTCTGGACATTTTTTATGTTTAGTGGATTTTGTAAGCTTATTGTTTTACATTTATATTTTTGTGGTATTATACTTCCCTTCTGTCTCCTGGATATGCTTGTTCTTTTCCTCAAGTTTGCATATCATTTCTAGCATTTTTTGAAGGCCTGGTTTGGTAGACATGTATCCCGTCAAGGTGTCTTTATGCTGGAAAATTTTTCTTTCTCCCTCGATCATGACAGATAGTTTTGCCGGGTATATCAGTCTGGGTTGGCATTTTTGCTCATTTAATACTTGAAGTATGTCTCTCCAAGCTCTTCTTGCTTTTACTGTTTCCATTGAGAAGTCATTTGTTTTTTTAATAGGTTTACCTTTAAAAGTGACTTGCTGTTTTTTCTTTTGAAGCTCTCAGTACCTTTTCTTTGTCTTGAATGTGGAGTGTTTTGACTATTATTTGCGGTGGCAATTTTCTATTTTGGTCATATCTGTTTGGAGTGTGAAATGCCTCTTGTATTTGGATGGGCCTCTCATTCTTCAGTTGAGGGAAGTTTTCATTTATGATAATTTGAAAAATTTCCTGAGGTGTGGTATTTTGAGATTCTTGCTCTGGTATTCCATGAATGTGCTTGTTAGGCTTCTTCAGGGTGTCCCATATCTCTTGAATGTTCCTCTCAAGTATCTTTTTGGCTTTAACAATCTCTTCCATTGAGCTGGTTAATTCTCCCACTTTGTCTTCTAGATCTGAAATTCTATTTTCTGCTTGGTTAGTTCTGCTGATAAGACTCTCTGTTGAGCTTTGGGTTGAAGATAGCTTGTCTTTTAGTTCAGTTTTAAACTCTGCTTGAGTCTGTTTTAACTGCTCTATGCCTGTTTTTGTTTCTTGAACTGTTTTTCTCAACTCCTGCAAATGCCTGTTGTGTTCCTGTTCAAAGTGGTTGATTCTGTTGTTTAACTCCTCTTGGATTTCCTCTTTCATAGTATTAATCATGGTAATGATCATACTTTGAAAGTCGTTGTCTTGGGTCTGGCTTTCTTGGCTGTTTTCTGTGAATTTGTTCTGGTTGGAATCCATCATTAAGGCGTTAATTCTTTCAGTGGGAGATTGGTCTTCTTGGGTTTTGTTTCTCATGGATCTGCACTTTGACTTGGGCATTGTTTTGTCTTGTAGGGCTTTTCATTTTCTGTGTGTTTTTGACTGATTTAGTTGGTATTCCTACACTTGGGCAGTTATTACTAGTGCTTGCCTTGGGGTTGGGTATGTTTGTCTTTTAGTATTGTTATTTCCTAGTTGAGGTTGTTAGGTTGTTAGTACATCAATTAAGTCAGGTTAAGTCAACAAGGAGTGAATATTAATATGATAGTGCACTTTTACGATATAGTATCTTGGTGATATGTGAGCGTGAGTGGTATAATCCCTGGAGTTGTGTTTTTGGAGTGGCTTTATGGAAAAGTTAATCTATAGTGATCAATATTAGAAAAGAACAGTAAGGTGAAAAAAAGGAGGTTTACTTATCTTTGGGATGGATGTGAAGAATCTCTCCCATGTGATAGGATGATTGTAAAGGTTTACAGATGTATGGCCTTTGACCCTTAGAACTTTGCTTGAGTTTTCTTTGGACTCTATTGAATTCTGAGTAGCAGTGTGTCTTCTGTAGACCACGTGCATGGGTCCCCGGTGGGCCAGAGAAGCAGAAGGGCTGATGTTGATGGCAGAATTCTTCACCCTGGACCTGGGACTTGGCTTAGTGCCCCATCCAAGCTCCAGGGATGGAGGAAAGCGAGCACGTCCTGTCCAGTTGGGTGGACAGGCAGGCGGCAGGAAGAAAGGGGCCTGGGGCCTGAGGCCTGGGGCGTGGCCCAGGCCAAAACCGAGCATGGGGAGACCTGGGCGGGGCTGGGCGGGGACTCACCTGGGGGCCTGGCAGAGCGGGGAGCAGGCAGCGTGGTAGGGAGAACAAAGGCAGCGCGGGAGGGAAAAGTAGAGATCTTTCATGTTGAAAAGCTATAGAAAATACAGCTAGGTACATTTTTGGGGAAATGCTAGGGGTCTTGACATTACTTACAATACAATTACAGCAGGTTAATACCCTGTTCAGTTCCTAAGAAAAATGAACGTTTCCACTCACCTCAGTGTCCTGAGGATACTCTCAGTTTTACAATTTTCCAATTGCACCATAATTGCTAGACTTAAGATATTTTCATTTCTTAGTTTTGTACTATTGAACATTTTTGACAGTCTTTCTATTTATCTGAATAACAGGAAAGAGTTGACAACTGTGTGAGGTAGATTTTTATGGACTAGGTCAGAAATTCATACTGATTGCTTTTGTTCACATTTTATTGGTCAGACTGCAGTCATGTGGTCACATCTAAACATAAAGAAGGCTTTAAAAGATTCCAGTTTTGAAGGACTTGGGACTTTGTTGTAATAATATAGTTATACACTTGTACACAGAAGAAAAAAATGATTATGTTTTATATGCCACGAGCTGGATTTATTTAGAAAAATCTGTCCCAGGGGAAAGATGAAGACTTTTGTAAGGCTTTAAGTAGAATATCTAGAAGACCCGTTGTAATCATTTCCATGTGTAATTTAAATTTCAAAAATGGGGCTGGAGAGATGGCTCAGGGGTTAAGACTCTGTCTCCTAAGCGGAAGGTCCTGAGTTCAATGGCGGCAGCCTGCACTTTCAGTCCTGGTGGGCAGAACCTGGAAAAATCCCAGAACGAAGCAAGAAGGTGCTAGAAGCAATCCAAGATGATTCTAGAAGTCACCCTTGGTCCTCCACAGGGATACACAGTACCCTCTGATTCTCTCTCTCTCTCTCTCTCTCTCTCTCTCTCTCTCTCTCTCTCTCTCCCTCTCTTTCTCCAAATGAATGAATAAATGAAGCTTAAAATTTTTAAAAATGCATCTCTAATCTACTAAATAAATTAAAGTTTAATAAAGTTTTTCTTTTTCCCTAGGATAACTATTTTGATTCATTAAAAAGAATTAATATCAATTTCAACTAAATAGTCCCCCCTATTTTGTCTATCAATAAAGAGTCTCAATATGTAGTTCCAGCTGGCCAGGACCTTAGGCTAGTCCAAAACTCATGATCCACTTGCCTCAGCTTTCTGAGTACTGAAATTACATACATACACACTCACCTACCCAAAAGCTTCTTATATTAATGTTTCAGTTGTGTATTTTGGTGAATGTGTTTTACCTCCTTCCATTTGCAGTATGACTTTGCTTTTTCAAAATCAACTAAATATGAAATTATTCATTAGCTTCACTCTGAGGAGCTTGAGGAGACTGTGTTAAAGTAGTGGGGTATCCCTTCACTACTTTACTTCTACATATCTAGCTTATAGATTAGGAGAAAAAGGCATCAAATAGACAATTATTCCAATGGACTCTAAGAGGATAGTGCTGTCTTATAACTAACTGACTGCATTGCAGATCTGTACTGGCCAGTAATTTAAAGGAAGAATTTGTTCTGGCAAGAAGGGCTACAAAAACTAATATTTAGATAGGGCTCAATTCTGAGTAATTCTGTTAAAGGGTAGATGATTGCTTTTGTGAAATTCAGACTATGGCTCACAGCAAAACAGAAACAGGGTAAAAACTCAAAATAAACAGAATTGTAAACAAAATTGAGCTGCTTTTAAAAATAACCACAAATGAAGCATGAGAATATGATCAAAGTCAGTGTTTCAATTTTAATTGTAAGTTTAATTGTAAAATACACCACTCTTTCTGTTTTTATTTTGCTTTAATACATTTTAATATAATTTATTGTATTACATGAAATCTATTAGTTTTTATCTCTTGTCATTATTAACTTGTATGTATCATTCCTTTGTGTAAATAATGCTGTAGATATTGCATTTCTTTCATGTATGTGTAGTTATATGTTTATGTGTTTGCGTGGGGAGTGTATGTGTGATTACATGTTTGCGGTATGCATACACTTACATTCATGTGCATATGTGGACCTGAGGTTGCTATCAGGTGTTTTTCTCAGTTTCTCTCCACCATATTCTTTGAAGAAGGGTCTCTCTCCATTCCTGGAGCTCACTGAATTATGTAGATTGACTGGACAACAAGCTCTATAGATTTATCTGTCTCTTCCCTCTTTTCTAGCACTGGAGTTACAAATGCACCTCATCATGCCTAACTTTTATGATAGTAATGGAGATCCAAACTCAGGTCTTCATACTTGTATGGCAGGTACTTTACTTACTGAACCATCTCTCCAGGCCCTCATGTTGTATTTGTCTTTGGGTCTTCAGAATTTAATTATAAGTTTTAAAAGAAAATACAACTATGTTACTCTAAATTATCGCTCTTCTTAACTTCACAGAGCAAGGAGGCAAAATGTCCAATTTAGAACATACCGTTCTGTTTAGATTGATGGATTTGTCTTTTGTTATGAGTTAATTGCAGTAAGGAGTACATATCAGAAGTACTAATGATGTTAAAATATGAAGTCATAGGTATGTGCTTACTTAAATGGGATATAGAGAGAAATGGCAGATTCTTTGTGCTCAGTAGGAAAATTAAGTGTAGAGTACTTGAATACTGTCTGATTGTGGCATAAGAAGATGAAGAAAGAGTAAGATAAGATTTATTTCATGGGGCTGGAGAGGTGGCTCAGGGGTTAAGCCTCTGCCTTGCAGGCAGAAGGTCCTGAGTTCGGATCCTAGACCCCACGTATAGACGCCAGGCAGAAGTGGGGGCGGCCTGCGTTTCTGGTCTTGGTAGGGCAGAGCCTGTGAATCCCCTGGCAGAGTAAACAAAGTGGAGGTGGTCCATGGTGGTTTCCGAATTTGCCCGTGGTTCTACACACACACACACACACACACACACACACACACACACGTTCATACACACACACGCATACATGCACAATTGAATAAATAATAAAAAAATTAAAAAAATAAAAAACGGTTTATTTCATGATTTCAAGTTTAGATGATAAAAGAGATAATGAATTCAAATTGAAATCAACTTGATTTTGAGGTAACTATGAAATATTGACAAAGGTATGATGAAGAATTGGAGAAACAGGCCTACAGTTCTCAGAAGAGATTTCTGCTAGTGGTACAGTTGAGAGTCACACGTATAGGTAAATATGGAGAATAAAAGCTGAAGGTTAAGAGCATCATGAGGAAGGGATAAAGATTTAGGAAAATTGCTTCTTGAAGAAGACAATGTAGATTCTGAAAGTGAAAGGTGGGAAGATTAGGGAAAAGCATACGGGTAGAAAAACATGGTGGTGAAGACCAGAAACCTAACAAAGAAAGAAAATCACAAAGAACACTAAAAACATTCTCTTTCATATAAAAGTGTTGTTGCTCTCCAACTATTCTTTTGTGGATGCCTGTGTCTGGAGCATACCAAACAAATTCAAGAATCTGCTGGAATTGTCTGTGAAAGACAAATGACCACAAGTATCTCAGAAAAAAGATCCAAATACTACAAGGACAAGGAAATATTTGTCTTACTAAGGAAATTCTAAGGGACCAAGCTGTTTTTTTCTTTTTCCTTTGGTTTGTCTTGCTTACTAGTAAGATGCAGTATTTGAAATATAACATGAACTTTCAACACACACACACACACACACACACACACACACACACACACACACACACACATGCATGCACGCACGCATGCACACACCTGCACCAAAGAGTTAGCATTAATTGATTAGTCAATATGGTAGAGACAAAGATCCTGTGCCTATATCCTTTTCTCTCTCCTTCAACTTCAAAATTACTCTTGGAAATCACTTCAGTAGTATTGCAAATATATAAATGATTTTTGGAAACTTGGGAATCAAATAGAATGAATTCTCTGTCTTGTACTGTTCAATGAAGCGTGAAGAATGTGTCAATATTTCTGTTCTGTGTTTTTATCTTAGCAGGTTTATTATTTGGCTGAAAAAGTAGGCTTTGGGCTGTAATGTAAAATATTAGATACTGATTCCAATACAAATTTGTTTTCCTTGAGCTTTAAAATAAGTGTGTTTATATGTATGAAATTGAATTAGGACTAGTATTCCTTAGTTTAAGCACGTATATGTGATGTATTTTCCATTCTCAAATACTTGTCATCAAACTAAAAGAGCACACATTTGAGTTAAATAGGCAGTACATCTTTATTGATGCTGAATATTTCTGGCAGTGAGTCATGTGCCAAAAACACTCTCACTTCCAGCTTTGTTGAAGAAGACTTTCCTTTCTCCTCAAAGAAAATGTCTTTATGTTAGCAAATACCCACATTCCAATAACTATTTTGAAATACGCTTTCAACATAGAACCATATCTAACTTAATTTTCCTGTTTCTGGATGAAAAAATCAGAAACCTAACTCTGTTTCAGGGTGTTGTGGCCACCAATTCATTGATATTGGGTTGAAGAAGCCCAACAGTAACAGCCACCAAAAAATCTAACTTTGGTGAACACTGCCTGGAATTTCTTTTGTAGCTTGTCCAATTTTAATATTCACAATAATGCTGAGATGATTATTAACAGTCCCATTTTGGGGAAGCAGCAACAGCAGTAGTACTAAATGATGTGCTTCAGAATCACACAACTAAGTGGTTTAACTGAGATGGAAATTTGAGTTGATTTGATTCCAAAGTCAGTGTTGCTCTATTTCCTCTCAAAGTACAGCTATGCTGTAGACCGCCCATGTTGTCTTGACAAGGATGAAACAGGGTGGGACTTGTGATAAAGAACCATTTTCTAAGTGTGAGAGTTTACTCACAGTACAAGAGTCAAGGCGAGCTGAAAGCTTTTTTGAACTCTCATTCCCATTCCCTCATTTGGCTATTCAATAGCAAATGTATGGAAACAGAGGCTGTCTGGTCAATTTAGTATTTACTTAAAGAAATGCATTTTGCTAAACTTATTAAAAAAAATTGCAACCTCCCCTTTCCTGTTTTATTTTTATTCTTACCATTTGTTTCCATGTTATGTTCTATGATAGTGACTTGAATATTTTATTTATCTTTCTTGGACCCAGGATATAAACATGTAAGTTGCAAACATTGTTCATGGTTCTATCTTCAAAGCACGAAATTGTGTTTCATACAGAGTAGGCTCCTATTACATGTTTTTGAGTGAATGAATTGCTCCTTAGTAATGCTTTGTTGAGATTTTCTGGGCTAGGTACATTGGACATTGTGTTAGTTTCCAACCATTGTGACAAAATATCTGAGATAAGCAAATTTTAAGGAGGATGTTTCAGTCCATGGCTACTGTTGCATTTGGATCTATAGCATGAAAGGGATCAGGTGGTCAAGGAAGTTGCCCACTTCCTGGTAGGTGGAAAGCAAAAGAGAGAAGATGAAGCTGAGGTCCTAATATACCCTTTAAGGACAAGGTTCAACTCTTTTAATTTCTTTCCATTATTTTCCATTTTTGAAAGGTTCCACCACCTTCTAATAGTACCATAAGGTGACCAAGACTTAAACACTAGATCTTTGAGGGCCTTTATTTCTAAAATTCAGCAGAAAAAGAAGTGGTCAAGTAAGGTAAAGCTCTACATAGTTCGGATATGAAGTGTGCTCCAAAAAAACCATGTTAAAAGTCTGATTGGTGGTATTGGGAAGTGGTGGAAACTTTAAGAAGTGAAGTCTAGTGGAAGGAAGTTAGGCCATGAAAGAATGCCTTTGCAGGAAATTTTGGGACTTCAGATCTTCTTGGATTTTTTCTGCTCCACCCCCACAACTTCAATAACTTGAGTAAATTCCTTTACCACATGCTCTTAATAAATCAATGGATCTAAGTGACCATGAACCAAAACTTTTGAAGCCATGACCAAAACAAAAAATTTTCTACTTAAAAGGTATGTATTTCAGGCATATTGGCATAGTGATAGTAAAATTGTGTAACATATAAGGATCCTGGAAAAGCAACTTTGGAAGAGTGATTTGGAAAGTATGAAGTCCAGATGATAATGGAGATTAAGAGAAACGCCTTCCAAGCTGGAGAAATCTTATTCTCGAAACTGAGGATAAGTAATTTGGTTAAAGGGAACAGCATTTATAAAGAAGTAATCAGAACAGAGTAAGAAAAGTTTAGTCCACCAAAAATCCTGAAAGCAAGAAAATACATCTGGATTTGATATCCAGGGAGTGGTAACTAACAAAAGCACTATCAGAAGTTGCAAAAAAAGCCTATTACTTATTTGCTTTGGGACTTTTTCCAAGCATTTGATCTTATATCTCTCCTTATTACCTCGTCACTCCCCCCTGTTCTCCAGTCAAAATCATGATTCAGCAACACTTAGTCTTTTTTAACATTTTTATTATTATTATTATTTCCGCTCATACAAACTTAACAGGTACACCGGTCCCCTCCCTCCCTCAACCTCCCCCCCTGAACTTGCTGTTCCCCCCTCTCCTCTCCACTCCCTTCCCATCCCCCAGTGCCTTCCCCCTCAATCCCCGGAGCATCCTTTACTGTGCATTCCAAACTCTCCTCTGGGTCCTTCTCTCCGATGAGGTGCAAGGACCCAGGGGCATTTCCCAGAACTCTTTCATGTGCTCTCCTTAAGCTTAGGAACACTACTGTGACTATCAGTCCCTAGCCTCCAAGGATCCTAGTGCCTTTAGTCCATGCTAGACTTTGTGGGGTCAATAATGTGTTGGTCATTGCGCAGATCATGCAGAGTCCTGTTACAATGACTTCGGCCCTAACTTGTGTGGAGTATCGTGCATATCATTACTCTTCCCATCCTTGTGCTCTTACAATCTTACCGCCCCCTCTTCTGCAAATTTCCCTGAGCTTCAGGATGGGGAGAGATTAGGTTGGCCCAGTTCCAGGTGGGATATAGAGTCTCAGATGTGCTGAATTATGGTTTGTTGATTTTTTTTTTCGGTTTTGCTGCTCCTGCAATGCCCTTCGCTTCACCCTGATAGGTATTGGATGTCACCCCCTGGCCAGAGATAAAAACCTATTAAATTAGAGTCTTGTTATAAGAGTATATACAAAGGTAGATGGAATAAAAGTAGGAGACCACGGTGAGAGAGGGGTCAATCACCCATTTGCAAAATGGATACTTTCTATCGGGCAGCCTATATGCCCTCCCCTTCTGGCGAGATCATACCTTATCAGTTGTAAATGATCAGGAAGGAAAGTCTGTGAACTTAACCAGATGTCTCATTACTTACTTGCAGTCCTTGATGGTAGCCTATTTTCTCTTCTTTAATATGGTCCCCTCTCCTTGTTTCTAGTGAAGCCCTCCTTCCCCATCCCTCCTGTTTATAATCTTTACAATTACTGTAGGTATTACAGAGATTTGTCTTTGAGTGTCTCTAAGTGGGTTTGGTACTAGGATCCACCTATTAGGGAGTACATATGGCACTTAATTTTCCGTGTCTGGGATACTTCACTCAATATAATTGTTTCTAATTCCATCCATTTCCCGGCAAATTGCATTAATTCACCATTTTTGAGTAGTATTCCATTATATAAATGTACAACATTTTCCTTATCCACTCATCAACTGTTGGACATTAGGGCTGATTCCATGACATTGCTATTGTGAACAGTGCTGCTATCAAGGTGAATTTTTGCTGTATGGGGGGGGGGGTTATTCCCAAAAGTGAAAGAGCAGGGTTATATGGCATTTCAATCTTTAACTTCTTTAAGAATCACCAGAAGGCTTGCCAGAGTGGTTGTATGAGCCTGCACTCCCACCAGCAATGGAGGAGAGTACCCCTCTCTCCACATCCTCTCCAGCGCTTGGTGATGTTTGTATTGTGGATTTTTGCCATTCTGACCAGGGTGAGATTATATCTCAGGGAAGTTTTGATTTGCATTTCCCTGATGGCTAAGGATGTGGAGCATTTTTTAAGATATTTGTTAGACATTTTAATTTTGTCCCTGGTAAAGTTTCTTTTAAGTTACCAGGCCCATTTTTAATTGGCCCATTTGTTTCCTTGGTGTTTGGTTTTCTAAGTTCTTTGTGCACTCTGGATAATAGAGCTCTATCAGATATGTGATTAGTGAAGACTTTCTCCCATTCTGTAGGTTGCCTTTGTGCTCTCTTTATCTGAACAGAAGCTCTTTAATTTCACAAGACCCTATCTGTTGAGTGTTGGTTGTAGTGACTGTGCTAACGGATGTCCCTTTAGGAACTGTTGTCCTAGTCCAATCAGCTGGAGGGAATTCCCTACCCTTTCAATTATGGTTTGTGTAGTCTCTAGCCTTATATCAAGGTCCTTGATCCATTTGGAATTAATTCTTATAAATGGTGACAAGTACGGGTCCAGTTTTAATCTTCTGCATGTGGATATCCAGTTTTGCCAGCACCATTTGTTGAAGATGCTGTTCTTTTTCCATTGGATTTTTGGACCCCTTTGTCAAAGATCAAATGGCTGTAGTTGTGTGGGCTTACATCTGGGTCTTCAACCTTTGCCCATTGATTTCTGTGTCTATTTTGGAGCCAATACCAGGCTGTTTTAACAACTATGGATTTGTAGTATAGACTAAGGTTTGGTATGGTGATACCTCCAGCCGTGTTTTTGTTACTCAGGATTGTTTTTGCTATCCTGGGTCTTTTGTGCCTACATATGAAGTTTGAGATTGTTTGGTCAATTTCTTTAAAGAATTGCTTTGGGATTTTAATTAGTATAGCATTGAATCTATATATTGCCTTTGATAGGATGGTCATTTTTATGATGTTGATTCTGCCGATCCAGGAACACGGGAGGTCTTTCCACCTTCTGGTGTCTTCTGCAATTTCTTTCTTTTAGGGATTTAAACTTTTCATTATAAAGGTCTCTTACTTCCTTGGTTAGGTTTATACCAGGGTATTTCATTTTTTTAGGGGCTATAGTAAATGGGATTGTTTCTCTCAGGGCTTTTTCACTTCTTTCATTCTGGGCATATAGAAAGGCCACTGATTTTTGCACATTCATTTTGTGTCCTGCCACCCTGCTGAACTTCTGTATTAGTTCCAGGAGCTTCGTGGTGGAGTTTTTGGGATCACTGAGGTATAAGAGCATGTCATCTGCAAATAGAGATAACTTGACTTCTTCCTTGCCGATTTGAATCCTTTTTATATCCCTTTCTTGTCTTATGGCTTCAGCTAAGAATTCAAGTACAATATTCAATAAAAGTGATGAGATTGGACAGCCTTGTCCAGTTCCTGATCGAAGTGGGAATGCTTCAAGTTTTTCCCCATTGAGTAGAATCCTTGCTCGTGGCTTGTTGTATACAGCTTTTATTATATTGATAAAGGTTCCTCCCATTCCAACCTTCTCTAGGGTTTTGATCATAAAGGGCTATTGGATCTTGTCAAAAGCTTTTTCTGCATCTATTGAGAGTATCATGTGGTCTTGAACTTTGGACTGGTTTATATGGTGAATTACATTTATTGATTTGCGTATGCTGAACCAACCTTGTGTGCCTGGGATAAAACCTACTTGATCCCCGTGGATGATCTTTTTGATATGTTTTGGAATCCGATATGCTAAGACTTTGTTGAGAATCTTTGCATCTGTGTTCATTAGAGAGATTGGCCTGTAGTTTTCTTTTTTAAGTGTATATTTATTAGGTGTTGGGATTAAGATGATATTAGCTTCATAGAAGAAATTTGGTAGTGTTCCTTCTTTTTCTATTTGATGGAACAGTTTAAGGAGTATTGGTGTTATTAGATCCTTAAATGTCTGGTAAAACTCTGTGCTGAATTCATCTGGTCTAGGACATTTTTTGGTGGGAAGATTCAAGATTACTTCCTCGATTTCCTCATATGTTATAGGACTGTTTAAATAATTCACAACTCCCTGATTCAATTTAGGTGAGTTGTGTTTACTTAGGAATTCATCCATCTCTTTTGTGTTGTCAAATTTCACCGAGTATGTTTTTGAAATATGACGTTATAATTCTCTAGATTTCTTGGGTATCAGTAGTGATAACTCCATGTTCATTTCTAATTTTGTTAATTTGGGCTTTCTCTCTCTTGCTTTTGGTTAATTTAGATAGGGGTGTATCAATCTTATTGATTTTTTCAAAAAAAAACAGCTTTTTGACTGGTTGATTTTCTGTATTGTTTTCCTAATCTTAATTTCGGATATTTCTCCCCTTACTTTGTTAATCTCCTCCCTTCTACTCCTTTTGGGATCAGATTGCTCTAGTGTCTCTAAAGCTTTATCCTGCATTGTTAAGTTACTTATTTAGATGTTTCCTTTTTTTTTTTTTTTTTGATGTAGGCATTAAGAGCTATGATCTTACCTCTTAGGACAGCTTTCATTGTGTCCCAAAGATTTTGGTAAGTCGTATTTTCATTATCATTCACTTTCAGGAAATCTTGAATTTCCTTTGTAATTTCCTCCTGAATCCAATTCTCATTCAGCATTATAGTGTTAAGTTTCCAGGAGTTAGTGTATTTTCTGTTGCTTGTTCTGTTGTGGATGTCAAGCTTTAGGCCATGGTGGTCTGATAAGGTACAGGCTAGAATTTCAACTTTCCTGTATATGTGGAGATTCGTTTTGTGGCCCAATATGTGATCTATTTTGGAGAAAGTTCCGTGTGTTGCTGAGAAAAATGTGTATTCTTTGGTGCGTGGATGAAAAGTTCGATAGAGATCTGTAAGGTCCATTTCAGTAAGGGTTTGATTAAGCTCCAAAGTGTCTCTGTTAATTTTTTTACCTGTTGATCTATCCCATGTTGAGAGGATTTCTCGCTTTAGATGTTGTAGGGTTTGCTTAATGAATGTGGGGGGGGGGCGTGTTGGGTGCATATATGTTCAGTATTGTGAAGTCTTCCTGGTGAATTGTACCTGTGACTAAAATGTAGTATCTATCTGTGTCTCTTATGATTGTTTTGGTTTGAAGTCCACTTTGTCCAATAACATAATGGCTACCCCTGCCTGTTTTCTGGTTCCATTAGCTTGCAGAATTTTTGACCAGCCTTTTATTTTTAGGATGTGCCTATCTTTTGTGGTAAGATGTGTTTCCTGCAGGCAGCAGATTGATGGATTGTGATTTTTTATTCAAGTTCGTAATCTGTGTCTCTTGATCAGTGAGTTAATTCCATTAACATTTAATGTTATAATGGAGAAACTATTTTTAATTCTGGACATTTATTATGTTTAGTGGCTTTTGTAATGTATTGTTTCACTTTTAGGTTTTGGTGGTATTATACTTCCCTTCTGTTCTCCTGGATATGCCTGTTTTTTTCTTTACGCTTGAGTATCATTTCTAGCCTTTTTTGAAGGCCTTGTTTGGTGGACATGTATCCCTTCAAGTTGTCTTTGTGCTGGAAGATTTTTCTTTCTCCCTCGATCATGACGGATAGTTTTGTGGGGTATATCAGCCTGGATTGACATTTTTGCTCATTCAATACTTGAAGTACGTCTCTCCAAGCTCCTCTTGCTTTTACTGTTTCCCTTGAGAAGTCATTTGTTATTTTAATAGGTTTACTTTTAAAAGTGACTTGTTTTTTTTCCCTTGAAGCTTTCAGCACCATTTCTTCATCTTGAATGTGGAATGTTTTAACTATTATTTGCCGTGGCGAGTTTTTATTTTGGTCATATCTGTTTGGGGTGCAGAATGCCTCTCACATATGGATGGGCCTCTCTTTTTTTAGATGAGGAAAGTTTTCCTTGATGAGAGTTTGAAAAATTTCCTCAAGCGTGGTGTCTTGGGATTCTTGTTCTGGTATTCCATGAATACACATGTTAGGCTTCTTCAGGGTGTCCCATAACTCTGGAATATTTCTCTCGAGTATCTTTTTGGCTTTAGCAACCTCTTCCATTGAGCTGGTTAATACTCCCACTTTGTCTTCAAGGTCTGAAATTCTATATTCTGCTTCGTTACTTCTGCTGATAAGACTGTTGAGTTCTGGGTTAAAGATAACTTGTCTTTTAGTTCAGTTTTAAACTCTGCTTGAATCTGTTTTAGCTGCTCTATGCCTGTTTTTGTTTCTTGAACTGTTTTTCTCAACTCCTCAAAGTGTCTGTTGTGTTCCTCTTCAAAGTGATTGATGTGGTTATTTAATTCCTCCCAGATTTTCTCTTTCATAGTATTGAACATGGTTATGATCATGTTTTGAAAGTCATTATCCTGCGTCAGGCTTTCTTGGCTATTTTCCGTGGGTTTGTTCTGGTTGGAGTCTATCATTATGGGATTAATTCCTTCAGTGGGAGATTTGTTTTCTTGGGTGTTGTTTCTCATGGATTTGCGCTTTGACTTGGGCATTGTTGTTTTAACTCTTAAGACCTTCTTTCAATTTCTGTGCGTTTTTTCACTGAACTGAATTATTTGGCCTGGGGTTTGGGGGTGGGCGGAGGGTCTTACCTAGATTGCCGTGAGTCTGGGCTGGACTTTGCATGTCCTAGGCGGGTGGGGATAGAGACACTTACAGTCTTAACACAGGTAATATCTGGGTTTTAATTTGTCTTCATTCTCCCCTTGCAAACATGTTGACTATGAGTTCCAAACAATAACAATCTGTGCTTAATATCTAGAGGGGTCACTGAGCAAGGGCTGCCCAATAGAGATAGTTGTGTTGTCTCCAAGGAGGAGTATATTGAAAGTGTGTAAGATAAGGAGGAAAGAAGTGGGACATTCTCTCTTTGATAACTTGAATAAAAACTAAGATTTTTTGCTAATCACAAATTTAATAAAAATATTCAGGCTGTCTTAAAAATAACCATACATTTTCTTCTTTTGTTATTCTTGTCTCCTTTGAATTAGTTCAAATTATTACATAGATCTTTAAACATACTACTACATACTGGTTTCATAACAAGAGTACAGAAAAACACTATTAGACTTAGTTTTGAAGGAAGATCTCATCTTTTAGGCAGCCGCAAATAACCAAAGACAGAGATATGAGTAAGTTAAATTATGCTGAATTTTTGAGACCACTGAAACTCAGAGCAACCATTGTGAATAAGTAAAAACCAAGAGAGCCAAATAAAATACTTAACAGGTGGGTATCAAGAAAAGTTTTATAACCATGCTTTTAATTCAAACTTTCAGACTCTGGAAGAACTACAGGCAAAATTACAAGTAGCTTTGAGACTTTTCAGAAATAACTAGTATTATTTTAAAGATCATACTAATTCAACATTATTATACAAGATTTCTCATTTTGAGAGGGCTTGGAAAATGATGGATTCTAATTTTCCCTAGTACCTTTTCGTAATAGGTTAGACACATCAGAAGTCAAAAACATGCAGTCACTATGCTGGGGACAATTCACTGTGTAACTGGAAAGAAATATGGTTTATCCAATTCACACAAAACCTTTCAGGTAGGAAGCTTTTGCCCATTTGGTTGAGCACTTTTTTTGAACTTTTCAAATGTCACTTTTGCTCTTATTTACCAAATCCAAACACTCTTTTTGGAATTTCAGGGGATGGGGATCTAACAAAATTCCAAAGGCTATTAGGTTTTGGCTTAACTCCACAATTAGAGATGCACAATTATTCTACTCAGATCAAACAAAGCATATTAATACTTGCCTCTTCAACTCTACTTGGATATACCAATACATCTTTATTAATTAATACACTGATCAAATATGTCTTAGAATTTCCCTTTTCCCTTCCTCCTTCCCTCCCTCCCTGCCTTCTTCCTTCCCTCCCTCCCTCCTTCTCTCCCTCTTTTCTTCTCTTCCTTCCTTCCTTCTTTCCTTCCTTCTCTCTCTCTTTTGCTCTCTCTCTTTCTCTCTTGGCTGAGGATTGAGCCCAGGACTTAGCAAATACTATGTGAGTACTCTGCCAGCAAATTATATTCCTGTGCTGCTAGTTCTTATGGCATTTAAATTGGAGAATCCAGTTGACAAAGTCAAATCTAGGTGATGACTTTCAATTAGGAAGACTGAAGGACTTTATTCGTGGTGATCTTTAAAAAATAGCAGGACCACGGAGAAACTCGAGCCTATGTCTTTATTTCTAGAGATATATTTTTTCCTCAGACTTTTCAATGAAATACAGTAGCCAATTCTTCCAGTTTCTATGATTGATGTTACCTTTGAATACATGGGAATCAATGAAAAATTAATTCTTGGGCTGGAGAGATGGCTCAGGGAATAAGACTTTGCCTCAAAAGCAGGTCCTGAGTACAGATCCCAGGTCCCATGTGTAAACTACAGACAGAAACTGGAGTGGTTTGCACTTCCAGCCCTGGTGGGCGGAGCCTGGGAAATCCCAGAGCAAAGCAAAAAGGAGGTAGAAGCAATCCAGGATGATTCCCAAAGTCATCTTGCTCCTCCACAGGGACATACAGTACCCTCTCTCTCTCTCTCTCTCTCTCTGTTTCTCTCTCTCTCACACACACACACACACACACACACACACACACACACAAAACACAACACAGACACACAGACACACACTAAATGAATAAAAAAATAAAGTTAAAAGGCCAAAATTTGGCCCTAATTAGAACATCTAAGTCACATCCATCACCACTCCAAGGTTCAGGGAACATCATAGAAGAGGGGTGGTAAGATTGCAAGACCTTGAAGTGGGACAATGGTGGGTCAATACTATCTCCTGGATAAGATGAGAAATGCATAGGAACTGTCCTATCAGCCTTTCACCAGGAAAAGGGAAAGATTTCAAGAAGCTCCATATCTCCTTGAGAGACTCATGAGAACTATACTTATAGGGAAGAAAAGAAAGATGCAATTGTATACCCACTGATCTATGTATGACACTTGCCAGAACATGAATCCTGTCAGGCATATGACATCAAAGACAAAGTAATGAAGCACAGCAGGCCACACAAGCAAAAAGACTAGAAAATACAAAGGAAATATGATGGGAGAGATAAGTGCTGTCAGGAGAAAAGGAAGGTGGATGGGAATAGGGATTATTGGGCAAGAAAAAAATAAAATTATTTTAAAAATTGATTCTTTGAAAAGTTAAATAAGATAGACAACCCTATACAAAAGAAAAAAGAGAAAAGACTCAAATGAGATCCAAATTATAGATGAAAACAGTGATACTACAACAGAGTCTGACAAAATTCAGGGGACATTTAGGGATTCGTTTGAAAAACTATCTTTTTAAATCCTGCACAATATAAAATAAATGGATAAATTACTCAATGGACACAATCTTATAATATTTAAGCACCAAGATCTAATCAATTTAAGCAGATATGTAACAAAAAATGGAATTGAAGCAATAATAATCTTCCCACAAAGGAAAGCTCAGAATTAGATGCCCTACAGAATTCTAAAAAACATTTAAGAAAGAAGCAGTACCTATGCTACTCAAATTGCTCCACAAAATACGAAGGGAAAGGGCACTTCCAAACTCTCTGTGAAACTGGCATTTACCTTGTGGATTTGTCAGGGACCTCTAAAGGAACAGAACTGACAGAATTAACATGTAAAAGGGAATTTGTTGAACTGGCTTATTAGACAAGATGAGAAAACTGATCAGTTCACAAGTTGAATATTTTGTCAGTTCAGTCTGGTACTGAAAGCCCAGAGGGATCTTGGAGAGACAGAGAGAGAGAGAGAGAGAGAGAGAGAGAGAGAGAGAGAGAGAGAGAGAGAGAGAGAGAGAGATTTTTTTCTTCCTTGGATTCATTTTTTAATCTGTTGTGACACTGGAACAACATTTGGTTTGGGTTATTGCATTTAAAGTACCTTTTTCTGATAATCACTTCAAGTATGTCTAATAGCTCAACTGTTATTTAATTACAGGCCCAATCAAATTGGAAACCAAGATCAGTGATCATACCTTGACACCAAAACTGGATATGACAAAACAAAGCTATAGTCCAACAACACAGATGAAAACAGATGCAAAAATTTTCAGCAACATTCAAGAACACATTAACAAGGTCATATTACAAGCCTGATTTGGTTAGATTCCTGAAACACATGGACGGTTGAATATACACAACTAAATAAATGTAAGTTAGCACACAAACTGATTGAAGACAAAAAATCATGTGACTGTCTTAATAGACACACAAAAGTCCTTTAATGAAGTTCAGCAGCATTCCTTCATGATAAAAGCTCTGAGGAAACTAGGAAAATAAGGACTATATCCTAGGGTAAAACTAAATATAACAATTATGTAGCTAATATAATGTTAAATGGGTAAAAACTGAGAACATTTCCTATTAAAAAGGTACCTCCCCCTGCCTAATCTCTCCTTATCCTGAAGCTCACAGAAATTTGCAGAAGAGGGGGCCTTAAGATTGTAAGAGCACAAGGATGGAGGAGTCATGATATGCAAGATACTCCACACAAGTTAGGGCCGAAGCAATTGTAACAGGACTCTGCATGATCTGCGCAATGACCAACATATCATTGACCCCTCAAATTCTAGCATGGACTAAAGGCACTAGGATCCTTAGAAGCAAGGGTTAACAGTCACAATAGTGTTCCTATACTTAAGGAGAACACAAGAAAGAGTTCTAGGAAATGCCACTGAGTCCTTACACCTCATCAGAGAGGAGGACCCAGAGCAAAGTTTGATATACTCATTAAAGGATGCTTCAGAGATGGGGGAGGGGTGCTGGGGGAAAGCGAGGGAGGGGAGAAAGGAAGGGACAAAGCAGGGAGGGAACAGAGAGGTCCAGGGAGGGGTGGAGGGAGGGAGGGGACAGGGGTTCATATTATATTTGTATGAGCAGAAAAATAAAAAAAAGAAAAAAAGAAAACTTCTGTATGAAATATTCTGTAATAGATCTTATCATCTATGAACTTCACTTTTTAGTGGAAGACATTTTATTCAGTTATGTGTTGAAAACATTGTGAACTTGTAGTTGCTCAGTTTCATGAGGCAAATCTCTTAGACACTTATTTTGTGAGAAGTAGGTATGTGTGGTGCCTTATTGAATTTTTCACTCATGCCCAGAACAAGGCCTGAGTTGTCTTGAGAGTGGCTGAGTGGGAGGATTTGTTTGTGCATCTGCAAATTAAATGCATTAGAAAAACTGAGGGTCATATGCGGTACTTTTTGTTGGAAGCAAAAGAACACATTTTGAGGTTGCTTTAATAAAACATTTTGACTTTCATTTATTTTTATCAGCTTTATTATTGTATATTTGACAAATAAAGATTATTTATATTCAAGATGTAAATAGGAAAAAAAGGTGCCTCCCGTTTCCACTCTAGCTAGTATAAGAATTCTTAGCTTGAACAGTAAAAGACAAATAAAAGTCATTAAAATATAAATGAAAAAGTCAAATTATCGTGTTTTCAGATGACATGATCTTACATTTGAAAGACCCAAAAAAATTCCACCAGAAAGCTCTGACTTGACAAATGCTTTCCTCAAGGTGACAGCACCCAAAACCAACACACAAAAATCAGCAGCCTTTTTGTATACCAACATGAATTTGCTGAGGAAAACCAGGAAAAATAAAATAAATTCCATTTAGTATAGCTTAAAAGTACCAAGAAATAAACCTAACCAAAGAGGCAAAAGATCTCCACGGAAACAGTCAAGATGCTTAAGATACCATTGGGACAGAGAGAAAGATGTAAATGAAGGTGGAGACCAGTAAGTAAGAAGGTTTGTAGTGAGAAAAGGATGGGAATATGGGAGCAGAATAATGGGTGAAAAAACACATAAATTCGCTGTATACATGCAACCTCTAAAAGTATAAAATAAAATATTTAAGAAAAAATTGAAGAAGATATGAGACAATGGAAAGGTCTCTGATATTCACGGATTGACCAAATTAATGCTATATAAGTGCCAACATTACCAAAAGATATCTACAGAGTTAGTGAAATCCCCATCCAAATTACAATGATGTTTTCATAGAACTAAGAAAAAATAATAAAACTCATATGGAAGGATGAAGGACCTGGAATAACCAAGCAATCCTGAGAAGACACAGCAATGGTGGAGATCTTACAATTTCTGATGCCAAATTATTGTAGAATCATAGTAACAAAAACTGCATAGTTTTGCATATCAAAAAGATCATTCACTGTGATCAAGTAACCTTTATCCCAGGCACTCAAAGTTGGTTCAACATATGCAAATCAATAAATGTAATTCACCATATAAACCAGTCCAAATTTCAAGACCACATGATACTCTCAATAGATGCAGAAAAAGCTTTTGACAAGATCCAACAGCCTTTTATGATCAAAACTTCAGAGACAGTTGGAATGGAAGGAACCTTTATTAATATAACAAGAGCTGTATACAATAAGCCAACAGCAAGGATTATACTCAATGGAGAAAAACTTGAAGCACTCCTGCTACAATCAGGAACTAGACAAGGCTGTCCACTCTCACCACTCCTATTAAATGTTGTACTTGAAGTCTTAGCTGAAGCCATAACACAAGAAAGGGAGATAAAAGGGATGCAAATAAGCAAGGAAGAAGTCAAGTTATCTCTATTTGCAGATGATACGATTGTATACCCGAGTGATCCCAAAAACTCCACCAGGAAACTCATGGAACTAATAAAGAAGTTCAGCAGGGTGGCAGGATACAAAATAAATGTGCAAAAATCAGTGGCCTTCCTATATGCCCAGAATGAAAGAAGTGAAAAAGCACTGAGAGAAACAATCCCATTTATTATAGCCCCTAAAAAAGTGAAATATCTTGGCATAAACCTAACCAAGGAAGTAAGAGACCTTTATAATGAAAACTTTAAAACCCTAAAGAAAGTGCAGAAGACACCAGAAGGTTGAAAGACTTTCCATGTTCCTGGAGTGGCGGAATCAACATCATAAAAATGACTATCCGACCAAAGGCAATATACAGATTCAATGTTATACCAATCAAAATCCCAAAGCAATTCTTTAAGAGATTGATCAAACAATCTCAAAGTTCATATGGAGGCACAAAAGACCCAGGATAGCAAAAGCAATCCTGACTACCAAAAATACTGCTGGAGGTATCACCATACCAAACCTTAGTCTATACTACAAATGCATAGTTATAAAAGCAGCCTAGTACTGGCTCCAAAATAGACACACAGATCAATGGATAAAGGTTGAAGACCCAGATTTATGCCCACACAATTACAGCCATTTGATCTTTGACAAAGAGGCCCAAAAAATCCAATGGGAAAAGAAGAGCATCTTTAGCAAATGGTGCTGGCAAAATTGGATCTCCACATGCAGAAAATTAAAACTGGACCCGTATTTGTCACTATGCACAAGACTTCATTCCAAATGGATCAAGAACGTCAATATAAGGCCAGAGACTATAAAAACCTTAGTTGAAATGGTAGGAAACTCCCTTGAGCAATTGGACTAGGACAACAGTTTCTAATCAGAAATCCAATAGCACAGTCAATACAACCAACACTCAACAGATGGGATCTTATGAAATTAAAGAGCTTCTGTTCAGATAAAGAGATTGTGACGTGAGCTCAAAGGCAACCCACAGAATGGGAGAAAATCTTCACTAACCACATATCTGATAGAGCTCTATTATCCAGAGTGCACAAAGAACTTAGAAAACTAAACACCAAGGAAACAAATGGGCCAATTAAAAAATGGGCCTTGGAACTTAAAAGAAACTTTTTTTTTTTAAGAAAGAAAGAGAATGCTCCGGAAAAGGAAGAGAAAATACTCCCAATTTTTTTTCTCTTTTTTTATTTTATTAATACATTTTTATTATTATTTCAGCTCATACAAACTTAATAGGTACACCAGTTCCCTCCCTCCCTCCTCCTCCCCCTGTACCCCCGGCTCCCCTTCCCCACTCCCCTCCCTTCCCATCCCCCAGTGCCTCCTGCTCCAATTCCCAGAGAGTCCTTTCTTGTGCATGCCTGATTTTTCTCTAGGCCCTCCTCTCCGATGACGTACAAGGACCCAGTGGCCTTTCCCTGAACCCTTTCCCGTGTTCCCCTTAGGTATAGGAACACTGCTGTGGCCGCCAATCCCTTGCCTCCAAAGATCTTGGTGCCTTTAGCAGATGCTAGACTTTGTGGGGTCAATAGTGTGTTGGACAATGCACAGGGCATGTAAAGTCCAATTATGATTGCTTCAGCCCTAACTTGTATGGAGTATCTTACATATCATTGCTCCTCCCATCCTTTTGCTCTTATACTCTTACTGCTCCCTCTTCCGCAAATTTCCCTGAGCTTCAGGATGGAGAGAGATTAAGCTGGACCAGTTCTAGGTGGTTGATATAGAGTCTCTGAAGTTCTGGGTTGTGGTTTGTTGATTTCTTTTGCAGTTTTTCTGCTCCTGCAATGCCCTTCACTCCATCCTGGTGGGCATTGTATGTTACCCCCTGGCCAGAGACAAAAAGCTGTTAAACTAGAGTCTTGTGATAAAAGCACATTCAAAATAGATGTAATAAAAGTGGGAAACCACAGTGAGGGAGGGGTCTATCACCAATTTGCACAACGGTTACTTTTTATCTGCCAGATTATATGCCCTCCTCTTCTGGTGAGATCATACACCCTCAGTAGTAAATGTTCAGGAACAAAAGTCTGTGAACTTAATCAGATGTCTCATTACTTATTTGAGTCCTTGATAGAGGCCTATTTTCTCTGCTGTAACATGGTCACTTCTCTCCTTGTTTCTGGTGTGGCCCTCCAACCCCATTCCTCCTGTTCATAATCCTTGCAATTACTGTCTCTAGGTGGGCTGGGTGGGATTGGTACTAGGAGCCACCTATTAGGGAGTACATACGGCACTTAATTTTCTGGGTTTGGGATACTTCACTTAATATAATTGTTTCTAATGACATCCATTTCCCGGCAAATTCTAGTAATTCATCATTTTTGATAGCTGAGTAGTACTCCATTGTATAGCTGTACCACAGTTTCCTTATCCACTCATCAACTGTTGGACATTTGGGTTGATTCCATGACTTTGCTATTGTAAACAGTGCTGCTATGAACCTGGTCGTGCTTCTGCTATCGAGGTGAACCTCTGCTGTATGGGGGGGTTATACCCAAAAGTGGAATCGCAGGGTCATATGGCATTTCAATCTTTACTTTCTTTAAGAATCTCCAGACGGCTCGCCAGAGTGGCTGTATGAGCCTGCATTCCCACCAGCAATGTAGCAGAGTTCCCCTCTCTCCACATCCTCTCCAGCATTTGTTGTTGTTTGTATTGTGGATTTTTGCCATCCTGACCTGGGGGAGATGATATCTCAGGGAAGTTTTGATTCGCATTTCCCTGATGGCTAAGGAAGTGGAGCACTTTTAAAGATATTTGTTAGACATTTTAATTTCATCCCTGGTAAAGTTTCTTTTAAGTTCCAGGGCCCATTTTTTCATTGGGCCATTGGTTTCCTTGGTGTTTAGTTTTCTAAGTTCTTTGTGCACTCTGGACAGTAGAGCTCTAACAGATGTGTGGTTAGTGAAGATTTTCTCCCATTCTGTGGGTTGCCTTTGAGCTCGTGTGACAATCTCTTTATCTGAACAGAAGCTCTTTAATTTCACAAGATCCCAACTGTTGAGAGTTGGTAGCAGTGACTGTGCTATTGAATGTCTGTTTAGGAAATGTTGGCTTAGCCCAATCAGCTCGAGGGAGTTCCCTATCCTTTCAACTATGGTTTTATAGTCTCTGGCCTTATATCAAGGTCCTTGACCAATTTGGAATTAAGTCTTGTACATGGTGACAAGTACGGGTCCAGCTTTAATCTTCTGCATGTGGAGATCCAGTTTTGCCAGCACCATTTGATGAAGATGCTGTTCTTTTTCCATTGGATTCTTTGGGCCCATTGTCAAAGACCAAATGGCTGTAACTTTGTGGGCTTATATCTGGGTCTTCAATACTTAGCCATTGATCTGTGTGTCTATTTTGGAGCCTGTACCAGGCTGTCTTTACAACTATGTATTTGTAGTATAGACTTAGGTTTGGTATGATAATACCTCCAGCAGTGTTTTTGTTACTCAGGATTGTCTTTGCTATCCTGGGTCTTTTGTGCCTCCATATGAACTTTGAGATTGTTTGGTCAACTTGTTTGAAGAATTGCTTTGGGATTTTGATTGGTATAGCATTGAATCTGTATATTGCCTTTGCTGGGATGGTCATTTTTACGATGTTGATTCTGCCAATCCAGGAACAAGGGAGGTCTTTCCACCTTCTGGTGTCTTCTGCTATTTCTTTCTTTAGGGTTTTAAAGTTTTCATTGTAAAGGACTTTTACCTCCTTGGTTAGGTTTATACCAAGGTATTTCATTTTTGTAGGGGCTATAGTAAATGGGATTGCTTCTCTCAAGGCTTGTTCACTTCTTTCATTCTGGGCATATAGGAAGGCCTCTGATTTTTGCACATTTATTTTGTATCCTGGTACCCTGCTGAACTTCTCAATTAGTTCCAGGAGCTTCCTGGTGGAGTTTTTGGGATCACTCAGGTATAAGATCATGTCATCTGCAAATAGGGATACCTTGACTTCTTCCTTGCCGATTTGAATCCCTCTTATATTTCTTGTCTTATGGCTTCAGCTAAGACTTCAAGTACAATATTGAATACAAGTGGTGAGAGTGGACAGCCTTGTCTAGTTCCTGATCGAAGTGGGAATGCTTCCAATTGTTCGCCATTGAGCATAATCCTTGCTGTGGACTTATTGTATACAGCTTTTATTATATTGATAAAGGTTCCTTGCATTCCTACTGTCTCTAGCGTTTTCATCATAAAAGGCTGTTGGATCTTGTCAAACGCTTTTTCTGCATCTATCGAGAGTATCATGTGGTCTTGGACTTTGGACTGGTTTACATGATGAATTACATTTAATGATTTGCGTATGTTGAATCAACCTTGTGTGCGGGGGATGAAGCCTACTTGGTCCCCGTGAATGATCTTTTTAATATGTTTTTGAGTCCGATTTGCTAAGCCTTTGTTGAGAATCTTTGCATCTGTGTTCATCAGAGAGATCGGCCTATAGTTTTCTTTTTTAAATGAGTCTTTATTAGGTTTTGGGATTAAAACGATATTAGCTTCATAGAAGGAATTTGGTAGTGTTCCTTCCTTTGCTATTTGATGGAACAGTTTAAGGAGTATTGGTGTTATTAACTCCTTAAATGTCTGGTAGAAGTCTGTGCTGAATCCATCTGGTCCAGGACATTTTTTGGTGGGAAGATTTGAGATTACTTCTTCAATTTCCTTATATGTTATAGGACTATTTAAATAATTCACAACTTCCTGATTCAATTTAGGTAAGTTGTGTTTACTTAGAAATTCATCCATCTCTTTTGTGTTGTCAAACTTCACAGAGTATAAGTTTTTGAAATATGATGTTATAATTCTCTGGATTTCTTGGGTATCAGTAGTGATAACTCCATGTTCATTTCTGATTTTGTTAATTTGGGTTTTCTCTCTCCTGCTTTTGGTTAATTTAGCTAGGGGTGTATCAATCTTATTGATTTTTTCAAAGACCCAGCTTTTCGACTTGTTGATTTTTTCTATCGTTTTCTTAATCTCAATTTCAGATATTTCTCCCCTTATTTTGCTAATCTCCTCTCTTCTACTACTTTTGGAATCAGATTGCTCTAGTTTCTCTAAAGCTTTAAGCTGCATTGTTAAGTTGTTTATTTCTGATGTTTCCAGTTTTTAGATGTAGGCATTAAGAACTATGAACTTACCTCTTAGAACAGCTTTCACTGTGTCCCAGAGATTTTGGTAAGTTGTATTTTCATTATCATTCACTTTCAGGAAATCTTGAATTTCCTTTTTAATTTCTTCCTGAATCCAGTCCTCATTCAGCATCATATTGTTAAGTTTCCAGGAGTTAGTGTATTTTCTCTTGTTTGTTTTGTTGTGCATGTCCAGCTTTAGGCCGTGGTGGTCTGACAGGGCACAGGTTAGAACCTCAACTTTTTTGTACATGTGTAGATTCGTTTTGTGGCCTAGTTTGTGATCTATTTTGGAGAAAGTTCCGTGTGCTGCTGAGAAAAATGTGTATTCTTTGGTACTTGGGTGAAGAGTTCGATAGAGATCTGTAAGGTCCATTTCTTTAAGGGTTTGATTATGGTCCAAAGTGTCTCTGTTAAGCTTTTCACCTGTTGATCTATCCCATGTTTAGAGGGTGGTGTTGAAGTCCCCAAGAATTATTGTTTGGGGGTTGATTTCTTGCTTTAGACGCTGTAGGGTTTTCTTAATAAATGTGGCGGGGCCCATATTGGGTGCATATATGTTCAGTATTGTGAAGTCTTCCTGGTGAATTGTACCTGTGACTAAAATGTAGTATCCATCAGTGTCTCTTATAATTTTCTTTGGTTTGAAGTCCACTTTGTCTGATATCATAATGGCTACCCCTGCCTGTTTTCTGCTTCCATTAGCTTGTAGAATTATTGACCAGCCTTTCATTTTTAGGGCATGCCTATCTTTTGTGGTGAGATGGGTTTCCTGCAGGCAATAGATTGATGGATTGTGATTTTTAATCCAAATTTGTAATCTGTGTCTCTTGATCGGTGAGTTAATTCCATTAACATTTAGTGTTATAATGGTGAAACTATTTTTGATTCCAGACATTTATTATGTTTAGTAGTTTTTATAAGTATATTGCTTCGCTTTTAATGGTGTTATATTTGCCTTCTGTTCTCCTGGATATGCCTGTTTTTTTCTTTATGCTTGAGTATCATTTCTAGCATTTTTTGAAGGCCTGGTTTGGTGGACATGTATCCCTTCAAGTTGTCTTTGTGCTGGAAGATTTTTCTTTCTCCCTCGATCATGACGGATAGTTTTGCAGGGTAAATCAGCCTGGGTTGACATTTTTGCTCATTCAATACTTGAAGTATGTCTCTCCAAGCTCTTCTTGCTTTTACTGTTTTGACTGAGAAGTCATTTGTTATTTTAATAGGTTTACCTTTAAAAGTGACTTGTTTTTTCTCCCTTGAAGCTCTCAGCACCAGTTCTTTATCTTGAATGTGGAGTGTTTTGACTATTATTTGCCGTGGCGAGCTTCTGTTTTGGTCGTATCTGTTTGGGGTGCGGAATGTCTCTTGTATATGGATGGGCCTCTCTTTTTTTAGATGAGGAAAGTTTTCCTTGATGATCGTTTGAAAAATTTCCTCAGGGGTGGTATTTTGAGATTCTTGCTCTGGTATTCCATGAATACGCATGTTGGGCTTCTTCAGAGTGTCCCATATCTCCTGGATATTTCTCTCAAGCATCTTTTTGGCTTTAACAATCTTTTCCATTGAGCTGGTTAATACTCCCACTTTATCTTCAAGATCTGAAATTCTGTTTTCTGCTTTGTTAGTTCTGCTGATAAGACTCTCTGTGGAGTTCTGGGTTGAAGATAACTTATCTTTTAGCTCAGTTTTAAACTCTGCTTGAGTCTGCTTTAACTGCTCTCTGCCAGTTTTTGATTCTTGCACTGTTTTTCTCAACTCCTCCATGTGTCTGTTGTGTTCCTCCTCAAAGCGATTGATTCGATTATTTAATTCCTCCCGGATTTCCTCTTTCATAATATTGAACATGGTAATGACCGTATTTTGAAAGTCGTTATGCTGGGTCAGGCTTTCTTTGCCATTTTCCATGGGTTTGTTTTGGTTGGAGTCTAACATTATGGGATTAATTCCTTCAGTGGGAGATTTGTTTACTTGAGTGTTGTTTCTCATGGATTTGCACTTTGACTTTGGCATTGTCCTTTTAACTCTTAAGATCTTCTTTTAATTTCTGTGCATTTTTCACTAAACTGAATTATTTGGCCTGGGGTTCTGAGGGTGGGCGGGGACCAGAGTTTACCTAGATTGTGGCAAGGTGAGGCCTGTCCCTGGCGGTGGAGTGGAGGGGATGGGAGGATGGGGCGTCGGGGTGCTATTTAAACACAGGGCACCTGAGGGCGGGGCCCAGGCGCAGAGGGGGTGCCCTCTCCTCTTCCCAGGCCCTGCGCGCAGCTCCAGCTGGATGGTGGGAGGAGCTGGGTCCACTCGGGCTGCCGGGGGCTCTGGGTGTGGACTGGGACCGAGCTTACCTGGGTCACGTCCTGGTGAGGCCCGGCTGGACCGCGTTTGTGCACGTCCAGGGTGGTGGAGTGGAGGGGAAGGGGAAGGGTTAAAAGAAACTCTACCAGGGAGAAAATGAAATGTCTAACAAATGTCTTTAAAAATGCTCCACATCCTTAGCCATCAGGGAAATGCAAATCAAAACCTCCCTGAGATATCATCTCACTCCGGTTAGGATGGCAAAAATCCACAATACAAATAACATCAAATGATGCAGAGGATATGGAGAGAAGGGAACTCTCTTACATTGCTAGTGGGAATGCAGGCTCATGCAATCACTCTGGCGAGCAGTCTGGCGATTCTTAAAAATGTTAAAGATTGAAATGCCATATGACCTTGCTATTCTACTTTTGGGAATAATCCCCTACACCGCAAAAATTCACCTCGATAGCACAAGCACGACCATGTTCATAGCAGCACTGTTTATGATAGCAAAGTCATGGAATCAACCTAAATTTCCAACAGTTGGTGAGTAGATAAGGAAAATATGGTACATTTATACAATGGAATACTACTCACCCATCAAAATAATGAATTAATTAAATTTGGTGGGAAATGGATGGAATTAGAAACAATTACATTGAGCAAAGTATCCCAGACACAGAAACTTAAGCGCCATATGTATTCCCCAATAAGTGGATCCTACTAGCAAAACCAATTGATACACTCAAAGACAAATCTCTGTAATACCTTCAGTAATTGCAAGGATTATAAGCAGGGAGGGAAGGGGAAGGAGGGCCCTGCCAGAAACAAAGAGAGAAGGGATCATGCTACAGCAGAAAAAAAAAAAAAAAAGCCACTATCAAGGACTACTAGTAAGTAGTGAGACATCTGGTTAAACTCACAAACTTTCCTTCCTGGTCCCTTGCATCTTTATGGGGTATGATATCACCAGAAAGGGAGGGCATAGAGTCTAGCAGATAGAAGGTAAACATCCTGCAAATGGGAGACTGGCGCCCCTCACAGTGGTCTTTTAATCTTATTCCGTCTACCTTTGAATCTGCTCTTATAATGGCTCTCTTTTAACAGCCTTTTATTTCTGACCAGGGGGTGGCATCCAGTACCCATCAGGATAGAGCCAAGGATGATGCAAGAGTAGCAAAACTGAAAAAAAATCAACAAACCGTAATTCAGAAAATCAGAGACTCTACATCAACCACCTGGAACCAGGCCAGCCTAATCTCTCCCCATCCTAAAGCTCAGGGAAATTTGCGGGAGAGGGGGTGGTAAGATTTTAAGAGCCTAAAGATGGGGAGGAGTAACGATATGCAAGATACTCCATACAAGTTAGGGCTGAAGTAATCAATCATGGTAGGACTTTGCATGACCTGCGCAATGACCAACATATCATTGAATCCCCAAAGCCTAGCATGGATCACAGGCACTATGATCCTTAGAGGCAAGCGATTAACAGCCACAATAGTGATCCTCTACTAAAGGGGAACACAAAAAAAAGCTCTAGGCAAAGCTACTGAGTCCTTACACCTCATCAGAGAGGAGGACCCAGAGGGAAGGCTGACATGCACACAACAGGATGCTTCAGGAAGGGGGGGAAGGGGGCACTGGGAGAAGGGAAGGGGGGAAGGGAAGGGGAAAGAGGAGGAGGAAGTAAGGGAATCCAGGGAGGGGTGGAGGGAGGGAGGGGAATGGGGTACCTATCAACTTTATATGAGTGGAAGAAATTAAAAAAAAGAAAACAGAAAAAAATTCCCCGAAATTGGAAAAATATAAAAATAAATAGACAAATTTCTAAATGCATATCACTAATAATAATGACAATGATATAAACAATTGTATCATGTTTGCCTAAATTGTAAGATTGAGGCAATAATTTCAAATCTTCAAACTAAAACAAAAGTCCAGGCTCAGGTAGATTCATGAGTAAATTTTATCAGACTTTCAAAGAACTAACAAGCTGTTCCATAAAATTAAAAACTAAATAGCATTACTATTTCAGTTTCCCTTTGTTTGCTGATAAAATGACAATCAAACACTTAGGGGAACAAGGGGTTTTTATACTTGATTATGATTCACTATCACAGTTCATAATCCAGCTTGGCAGGAGAATACATTCATATCACTGTCAGGAACTGAGGGAACTGGCCACACCATATGTGTAGGAATTGCTGAGAGAGGGGGAAAATCTTCTCACCTGACAGTCAGTGACAGGTTTGTTTAGGGCTTGCCTTAACTACCAATTCTTCATTGATATGCCCAAAGCCTCAGCCTTCGATCCTCAACTTGACACCTTTATCTAACTAATGGAATTATTCAAGTCTTTTATGAATGCATTAACAGTCTGATAGAAAAGTCAGATAAACAACAAAAAGAGATGAAAAGAGACACAAAAATTCTCAACCAGTGAATCAGTACTCAGGTCCAAATAGGACATTTGTAACACTTCTTATGAGGCTCAGGAAACATCATGGAAGAAGCTAGCATATAGAATGCAAGAGCCAGAAGACAGAAAGTTTGGGGAATGCTATCTTCTAGGCATGGCACATGCAACCCAGTCAAGATCTCACAGCAGCTGAGGCTACCTGCAATGAGACTACACAAGAATGGTCCTGTCAGCAGTCAATCATAGAGGTTACTGACAACCTGGGGGAGAGACAATCATTGTCTTCAGTTAAGTACCCACTGATGAGCCCACAAAATTCTAAATGATATTTCCAAACTGATAATCAATGACCCTGAATAGACTCAAGTGTGCCTTATAATAAAACCTGAGACATGCAAGTGGGAAAGGGACTTATAGTGAGAGTGGGAACTAAGAATGGTAGAAGAATAGAAAAAAAATTCAAAAAAAGATTTGCAAAACAAATTCAAGAACACATCAGAAAGACATTTCTCCATTATCAACTTGGCTTTATTCCAAATATACAAGGATAGCTCAATATCCATAAATCAGTGAATGTTATAAATTACATAAATAGACTAAGGACATAAATCCATGTTCATCTCAATAGAATCAGAAAAATCTTTTATTTTTTATTTTTATTTTTTTATTATTATTATTTCCACTCATACAAACTTAACAGGTACACCGGTCCTCTCCCTCCCTCCACCTCCCCCTGACCTCCCTGTTCCCCCCTCCCCTCTCTCCTCCCTCCCCATCCCCCAGTGCCCCCCCAATCCCCGGAGCATCCTTTACTGTGCATGCCAAACTCTCCTCTGGGTCCTCCTCTCCGATGAGGTGCAAGGACCCAGGGGCATATCCCAGAACCCTTTCCTGTGTTCCCCTCAGAAAAATCTTTTTAAAAACATCCAACATCCTTTCATGTTAAAGGACTTGAACAAACTTAGAAATAGAAGGAACATATCTAAATACAATAAGGCTACATATGACATATCTATAGCTAAAATTATATTAAATGGGAGAAATCTTAAAACATTACTGCTAAAATCAGGAAAAAGATAATGGTGTCTAACTTCTACACTGTTATTCAACATAGCACTGGAAACCTCAGCTAACGAAATGACATAAGAAAAGCAAATAAAGTGATATTAATAGAAAATGAAGAAATCAAAATGTCATTATTTGAAGATATAATTCTATACATTAGAGAACGTAGAGCCTATCAGAAAACTCTTAGAAGCGACCAAAACTTTCAGCAAAGTGGTAGTATACAATATTGACACACAAAAATCAATAGCCTTTCCATTCACCAATAATAAACATATTGAGAAAAAATAAGGAAAATAATTCTACTCAAAATAGTCTCAAAATACAAACTACTTTGGAATAAATCTAACCAACTTCTGAATTAAAACTTTAAAACACTGAAGAAAGAGATTATTGAAGACACTAGAAGATGAAATATCTCACATATTCATAGATAGTAACTAAGATTAATATTGTGAAAATGTCCATCCTATCAAAAGCACAGATTCAATGCAATGCCAATCAAGATATCAACTCAAGTTTTTACATAGAAAAAAAAAACAGTTTAAAATTTATATAGAAGAGTAAAATGCCCTGGATACCCTAAGGAATTAAGAATAAAAGACTATTACTATGGGCTGAAGAGATGGCTCAGGGGTTAAGACTCTGCTTCAAAAGCACAAGGTCCAACCTAAAAATGCCAGGCGGAACCAGTGGCGGCCTGAACTTCCCGTCCTGGTGGGCAGACTCTGGGAAATCCCAGAGGGAAGCCAAAATGAGGTAGAGGCAATCCAGGATGATTCATGAAGTTACCCTTGATCCTCCACAGGGACACACAGTGCCCTCTGATACACACACGCACACACACACACACACACACACACACACACACACACAAAATAAATGAATGAATAAAGTAAAAAGAATATGATTGTATTCTTGCGGAAAGGAAATTCATTTTCCTTTGAGTCTGTGACTACTAGTAAGTTGCCCATGGTCCAGTGGATGGCTTCATAACCATAACCTAGGAACAGCCCTGAGACTCAGTAGATTATAAAAATAAAGAAATAGGACATGAAGTTAGCAGGGGTACATGTTGATGAGGATTAGATAAATTGGAGAGGGAGTAGAAGTTGGAATTGATCAAAACCTACTTTATGCATGTATGAGATTGCCAAAAAATAAATAAAATATTACTTAAAATAACTTTTAAAATTCTTAGTTTTATATGGTAGCACAAAAGATTCCAGGTAACCAAAAAACTCCTGAGCTAAAAGGAGTGGAAGTATGTCGATAACTAATCTCGTTTTACTACAGTGCCTTTCTTTTTTTTAGCTGTAATTTCATTTAACAAATTTATTCAGATTTTTTTTATTTCTTCCACTCATATAATGTTGATAAGTACTCCATTCCCCTCCCTCCCTCCACCCCTCCCTGGATTCCCTTTGCTCCCTCCCCCTTTTTTCTTTCCTTTCCCCCCTCCCTCCCTTTCTTCCAGTGCCCCCTTCCCCCCCACTCCTGGAGCATCCTTTAATATGCATGACAAACTTCCCTCTGAGTCCTCCTCTCTGATGAGGTATAAGGACTCAGTAGCATTGCCTAGAGCTCTTTCTTGTGTTCCCCTTTAGTACAGGAACACTATTGTGGCTGTTAATCCGTTGCCTCTAAGGATCCTAGTGCCTGTGATCCATGCTACACTTTGGGGGTTCAATGATATGTTGGTCATTGCTCAGGTCATGCAAAGTCCTATTATGATTACTTCAGCCCTAACTTGTATATCGTTGCTCCTCCCCATCTTTAGGCTCTTACAATCTTACCGCCCCCTCTTCCGCAAATTTCCCTGAGCTTCAGGATGGGGAGAGATTAGGCTGGTCTGGTTCCAGGTGGTTGATGTAGAGTCTCTGATTTTTCTGAATTATGGTTTGTTGATTTTTTTTTCAGTTTTGCTACTCCTGCACCACCCTTGGCTCCATCCTGATGGGTATTGGATGTGATCCCCTGGCCAGAGATAAAAAGCTGTTAAAATAGAGTCTTATTATAAGAGTAGATTCAATGGTAGATGGAATAAGAGTAGGAGTCCACTGTGAGGGGTGGTCAGTCTCCCATTTGCAGGATGATTACCTTCTAACTGCCAGACTCTATGCCCTCCCTTTCTGGTGAGACAATACCCCATCAGTTGCAAGTGACCAGGCAGGAAAGTCTGTGAGCTTAACCAGATGTCTCATTACTTACTTCAGTCCTTGATGGTGGCCTATTTTCTCTGCTGTAACATTGTCCCCTCTCTCCTTGTTTCTGGTGGGTCCCTCTTTCCCCTTTCCTCCCTGCTTATAATCTTTGAAATTACTACTACAGTGCCCTTTGGATAAAAATTGCATGGTACTGGCACAAAAAACACAAAAATAGACTAATTGAATAAAACAAACAACACAATTCTAGATTTTAGACAAATATGTCAAAAAAACTTTACTGAAAAGCCACTCTCTTCAACAAATGGTGCTGGAAAAATTGGATGTACACATTTTTAAGAATTAAAACATATCCATACATCTCTCACCCTGCCCAAAAATCAATTCACAATAGATCAGAAACCATAATATAAGACCTGTCATGGTTGAGGGTTTGAGCTCTGGTCACATTTGTGGAGAATTAACGGTTGAATTAAGCCCAGAGCAAACCTGCAGGACATTGTCTAGCTGATGAAGAAGGCCCAGCCATAGTGGGTAGAACAAGGCCCTGAACAGGTGAATAAAATACTAAGAGCTGATTGAGAAATTCGGCATTCTGTGTACATTTGGCCAGACATTCTGGTCTGGCAAGTAAGGATCCTCCCTCTCTCAGCCATTATGTAGAAATGGTATGGCCAGTTCCCGTAGCCCTAGTGTTCATGTGAGCTCTCCTGTCAAGCTGGACTGAGAACTGTAACCAGAAAATTGTAAGAGAAAATAAACCCCTTGTTCCCTTAAGCCATTTGATGGTCATTTATCAGCAACCATGCAGACTGACTACAACAAGACCCAAATATTAAAACTGCTGGAAGAAAGCATGAGGGAAATTTTTTAGAGATAAAGTTGTTGTGAAAGACTTTCTGAATAGGACTCCAGTAATTTAGGAAATTATAGCAGAAACCAGCAAATGGGGTTGCATCAAATTTAAAATCATACCTACCAAAGGAAACAATCACTAGAGAGAAAGCACAGACTACAGAATGGGAGAAAATCATTGGCACCTACTCTTCTCCCAGAAGATTTACATCCATAATGCAAAATTCTTAATTAGTATGTAAGGAAATACATTTCAATCTACAACATACACGTATTTTGCTTACTAGGTTAATTATATTATTACCAGGAAAGCTGTAAAATTTTTCATAGAAAATTATTCACAGTGAATCATTGAATGGAGCAAAGTAGAAGAGAGTGGATTTGAATTTAAACTAGAAGAATGTTTGAATTCAATATATGTATTCTGAAAAAAAAAACCATAATTCAGAACATCAGAGACCCTACATTAATCACCAGGAACCAGGCCAGACTAATTTCTCCCCATCCTAAAGCTCAGGGAAATTTGGGAAAGAGAGGGCGGTGAGATTGTAAGAGCCTATGCCAGATAGAAAGTAACCATTTTGCAAATGGGTGATTGACCCCTCTCTCACCGTGGTCTCCTACTTTTATTCCATCTACCTTTGAATATACTCTTATAACAAGACTCTAATTTAACAGGTTTTTATTTCTGGCCAGGGGGTGACATTCAATACCCATCAGGATGGAGCCAAGGGCATTGTAAGGGCAGCAAAACCGAAAAAAAAATCAACAAACCACAATTCAGAACATCAGAGATTCTATATCAACCACCTGAAACTGGGCCAGCCTAATCTCTCCCCATCCTGAAGCTCAGGGAAATTTCTGGAAGAGGGGGCGGTAAGATTGTAAGAGCACAAGGATGGGAGGAGTCATGATATGCAAGATATTCCACATGTTAGGGCTGAGTAATCATAATAGGACTTTGCATGACCTGTGCTATGTCCAACACATTATTGACCTCGCAAAGTCTAGAATGAACTAAAGGCACTAGGATGCTTGGAGGCTAGGGACTGACAGTCACAATAGTGTTCTTAAGCTTAAGGGGAACACATGAAAGGGTTCTGGGAAATGTCCCCCGGGTCCTTGCACCTCATCGGAAAGGAGGACCCAGAGGAGAGTTTGGCATGCACATTAAAGGATGCTCCGTGGATTGGGGGGAGGCACTGAGGGATGGGGAGGGAGGGGATAGGGGAGGGGGGAGCAGGGGGGTCGGGAGGAGGTGGAGGGAGGGAGGGGACCAGTGTACCTGTCAAGTTTGTGTGAGCGGCAATAATAATAATAAATAAAAAGATTGTAAAAGCCTAAAGATGGGGAGGAGCAACGATATGCAAGAGACTACACACAAGTTAGGACCAAAGCAATCATAATAGGACTTTGCATGACCTGTGCAATGACCAACACATTATTGACCCTTCAAAGTCTAGCATGGACTAAAGGCACTAAGATCCTTAGAAGCTAGGGATTAACAGCCACAATAGTGTTCCTATACTTAAGGGGAACACAAGAAAGAGCTCTAGACAATGCTACTGAGTCCTTACACCTCATCAGAGAGGAGGACCCAGAGGAAAGTTTGATGTACACATTAAAGGATGCTCCAGGGATGGGGGGGAGGAGGCACTGGGAGATAGGGAGGGGGGAGGAAAGGAAGGGGAAAAGGGGGGAGGGAACAAGGGGGTCCAGGAAGGGGTGGAGGGAGGGAGGGGAATGGGGTACTTATCAAGTTTTTATGAGTGGAAAAAATAAGAAAAAACATTAGGAGAATCTGTTTGCTAGCAGTAAAAATGTAATTAGGTAATTTGAACTAAGTCATTTGAAGTTGAAAAAATATGTATTTCTGAAACAATTGTTCTTTCATATGATTATCATAAAATTTAAAGGTGTTTCTTCAAGGGCTGGAGAGTTGGCTCAGGGGTTAAAACTGCCTCTTAAGCAGAAGGTCCTGAGTTGGGACCCCAGGTCCCATGTGAAAATGCTAGGCAGAAATGGCTTTGGCCTGCATATCCAGTCCTGATGAGCGGAGCCTGGGAAATCCCAGAGTGAAGCAAAAAGGAGGTAGAAGCAATCCAGGGTGATTCCCGAAGTCACTCCTGGTCCTCCACAGGACACACAAGTTCCTTCTCTCTCATTCTCTCTGTCTCTCTCTCTCACTCACATACACACACACAAACACACACACACACACACACACACACACACACAGGCACACACACAATGAACAAATGAGTAAATAAATAAAGTTCAAAAAAGTGTTTCCTCTGGCATCCATAGAAGCAGACAGGCAGGAGGGTAGGATTGATGGAGGGATTGGGACATGAAGGAAAACAGGGATAAGTACTCAATATGCTTGTAAACGCAAAAAAATTTTAAAAAGTGAGAGAAGGCAGGCCAGAGGGAGCTCTTGGGTCCATGAAGTTGGACAGGAAGAAGGGTGGGAGGGAATGGAATGGATGGAAGAAGGGAGGGAAAGGGGGATGGGTGGGAGGGGCAATGGAGGGAAGTGGGGATGAGTACTCAATATGTTTTAAAAAACTAGAAAAATAAAATAATAAATAAAAAGTGTTTCCTTAAAAAGAACAAGTATACAACAAGAATACAAGCAACCCTGTCAATTAGTGGACATATGACCAGAAAGATACTTTACAAAAGAAAAAATGTAAATATCAAATAAATGCTTGAAAAAATACAATATACATATTATGGGAATGCAAATCAAGAGTAATTTATATTCCATTTCACCCTAATTTGAACATCATCAAGACAACAAACAAAAAATGCTGCTGAAGAATCAGGAAAAAATGAAACCTATACATATTACTGATGAGAATGTAAATTAGTGCAGCCACTATGGAAACAGTATGCAGGTTCTTCAAAGACCTGAAAGTAGAATTGCCAGGTGATTCTGATATATCTGTCTTTATATGAACCTGAAGAAATTAAACTCAACATATGTAGCAGTTAGCCTGCATTGTTGCTGATAAAATTACCATAAAACTGTTCAAGGAAACAAGGGGTTTATTCTCTTACAATTCCTGGTTATGAGTGTTTGTCTAGCTAGGCAGGAGAACTCACACTAACACCAGGGTGAAGAGAACTGGCCACAAAATATCCACAAAATGGCTGAGAGAAGGAGCATCCTTACTTGCCCAGACCAGCATGTCTGGCCAAGTGTACACAAGGATGCCAACTTTCTCAAACAGTTCTCTCCATTTATTCACCTGTCCAGGGCCTGATCCCACCCACCATGGGCTGGGCCTTCCCCATCCACTAAACAATCTCCTGCAGTTCGCTCTATGCTCAACTCAACTAACAATTCTCTACAAATGTGCCGAGAGCTCAAATCCTCAATTGTCAACCTGTAACTATGATAGCATACAATACTATTATTTGAATACCTAAGTTTATCATATTTACAATAACCAAGTTATAGAGTCAACCTAGTGCAGCAGATTAAAAAAATGGAGAAAATTTGGCACACATTCTCAAAGGAGTACTATTCAATCACCAAGAATAAAATTATGATGGTTACAGACAATGGGTGAAACTGGAGGTCATGATACTAAGTAAAATAAGCAGACTCAGAAAGACAAATATTGTATGTTTTCTCTCACATGTGTAACTTACATTGAGTTTTTTCACATCATCTAAAATTACTCTGCATGTAAGAGAGGTGAGAAGGAAAGAATACATACCAAAAGAAAATTTCATCTTCATCCATGTTTCATTGCTATAACTGAATATTACAGAGTGGGATTTACAAATAATATAAGTTTAACTCAAACATGGTGTTATACACCTCTAATCCCAGCACTTGGGAACTGGAAGCCATAGAAATTCAAGGCCAATGTTGGTCACACAGTCAATTCAAGCCTATATGAAACTCCACCTGAAAAAGAAAGAATAAAAGTTTAAGTATTGACCAGTCCAGAAGACTGAGAAATTCACATATATAGTGCTACCATCCTATCTAGACCCTTTCTTCAACACCATATGGTAAGATGTCTCTTCTGCTTCTTATAAAATCATTAATGTCATCATAGGGTCCTCAACCTCAGCTAATCCTAATTACTTCCTATCATGGTATGAATAAGAATTTTCCTTCAAAGACCCAAGTCTTTGAATAGTTGGTGCCCAGCTGTTGATGATGTGAGGGAAGGCTGTGAAATCTTTAGGAGGTAGAACCTTGCTGGAGGAAGCACATCACCAGGGGAAGTCCTTGAGGCTGAGTTAGCCCAACCCCATTTTCATTTTCTTGGCCTCCTGATAGTTTCAGTGACCTGAATCAGCCTCCTTGTTTTGGTTGCCATGCCGTTACATAGGTGTTTTCCATATAATGGATTCTATCCCCTCTGGAAGCAGAAGCCAAAACAATAAACTCTTTCTCTTTTAGGTTGTTTTGTCAGCATATTTATTACAACAAAAGGGTAATTGAAACACTTACTAGAGGGCCTACCTTCAAGTACAATTAACATATAGATTTGAAGATTAATTGTCCAACACGAACAGCTTCATTTTTACAAAATAAGAAAAAAAAAACATACTAAACTCATGTTTAAGTACTTATTTGGTTGCACATGTAGTTGATAAACACTCAGCCTGAAGATATTAGTCATCTGATAAATACTTAATAAATCAACTACAGTATTACTTAGGGTTCTCTAGAGTCATGGAATTCACAGAATGAATATATATATAGGAAATTTATTGGGTTGGCTTACAGAAATGGCCGAGGTAGTCCAGCGAAGGCTGTCAGCAGCTGAGGTAGTCCAACAATGGCTTCCAGTAGCCGAGGTAGTTCCAACAATGGCTGCCAATAGCTAGCTGCTCAGTTCAGTAGTCCAGTAGGTGATGGCTGAAGGCTGGAGAACTCCTAGGGTCTTGGAAGGTCGAAGAATCCGGGCGGCCGGAAGGAAGAACGATTCCTAGCACAGCTGCAAGAAGGCATCTGTTCTCCTTGGTGGCTCCTTTTTATATGATGCAGTACTGGGAGGATCCTTTGAGAGCTTTGGAGGTCCTGATAGGATCTAGGGTGGGTATCCTTCAAGTAGTCTCAGCTGATCCTTTCCAGACGTGGTCTCAGCCCAGCTTAGTTAATACCGGGTGTGTCAAGTTGACATCCAGGCTTAACTATCACAAGTCCATCCCTTGTCAACTTGACACCAAATCACATTTCCTTAGGCCATTAAAAATTCTCCAAATAAAACAGTAAGATTCATAGTTCCGCCTAAAATAATATAGCTATCCACGTACAACCGCACACGCATTATTTTTACAAGATTAATGACAATGCCCCTTAAGAAATGCTTAGTCTTAGTGTCCCATAATACAATATCATCATGTAGATTACAGCATTTCATCTCATAACTACAGATTAACATATTACATTGCATAAATATCTTCTTAGAGTATGTGCACATGCACAAGTCTATTCTTGACAGTCTAGACCAGAAGCACTCATGGCAATTATAATCCTCGTTTCTGTAACTGGTTACGTGGCCTTAGGTGGTATTTATAACTACCTTCTTCTACTATCCATTCTGTATTTCCTCCACCTTCAGCAAGTACTTCTGCAGGTCTTGGCTCTTTACCTGGAGGGATTATCCATACCTTCATTCCTGAAGGATCTGGACCATTTACTGTCTTTCCTGTGTTGGGTTGCTGTAAATTCCCATTGACCTTAATCACAGGACATGGTAATACCAAGAGACGCCCTAGTGGGTCTCCTACACTCCAGACATATTCTTCCTTACCACCATTGTGGAGAACGAGTCCAATTTCTCCTTGGTGGTCTGGGTCGATCACCCCTCCTAACACTGTTATTCCTTTCTTGGTCTGTTGGCTCAAGGGCATCAGAAGTCCAAAATAACCAGGAGGAAGCCTTAGCTTCCAGTTCAAAGGAATAGTTGCTGTGTCTCCTGGCAGAAGCATTCCCTGCTCTGGACTCAAAACTTCTAAGCCAGTAGAATACAGGCTTGCGGGAACAGGAAGCAAAAATTTTCCTAATGGGTCACTAGGAGTGATAGTAAGAGGAGCTATTCCTGTTTCCACCCCTTGATTCCTGGACCCATGAATCCTGGCTATAGGAGACACCATACCATATATTGGACACTGGTTTAAGGCATATACTGCCTTCTGGAGAATTCTGCCCCATTCTTCCAGACTATTACCACCTAATTGATGCTGTAATTTTGCCTTTAAAAGGCCATTCCACCGTTCTATCAAGCCAGCTGCTTCAGGATGGTGGGGAACATGGTAAGACCAATGAATCCCATGGTCATGTGCCCACTGCCGTACTACTTTAGCTGTGAAATGAGTTCCCTGGTCAGAAGCAATGCTGTGTGGAATTCCATGACGGTGGATAAGGCATTCTGTAAGTCCCTGGATGGTAGTCTTGGCAGAAGCACGACGTGCAGGAAAGGCAAATCCATAACCAGAATAAGTGTCTATCCCGGTAAGAACAAACTGCTGCCCTTTCCATCTTGGAAGTGGTCCAATGTAGTCAATCTGCCACCACGTTGCTGGTTGGTCTCCTCGAGGAATAGCTCCATATCGAGGACTCAGCGTTGGTCTCTGCTGCTGGCAATTTGGCACTCAGCAGCAGCTGTAGCCAGGTCAGCCTTGGTGAGTGAAAGTCCATGTTGTTGAGCCCATGCATAACCTCCATCTCTGCCACCATGTCCACTTTCCTCATGGGCCCATTGGGCAATGACAGGAATGGCTGGGGAAAGAGGCTGACTGTCCACAGAACGGGTCATCTTATCCACCTGATTATTGAATGTTTCTTCTGCCGATGTCATCTTTTGATGAGCATTTACATGAGACACAAATATCTTTGTGTCCTTTGCCCACTGGGAGAGATCTATTCACATGCTTCTTCCCCAGATGTCTTTTTCACCAATTTTCCAATTATGTTCCTTCCAAGTCCCCGACCATCCTGCCAAACCATTGGCTACAGCCCATGAATCAGTATACAGTCGCACATCTGGCCATTTTTCCTTCCAGGCAAAGTGTACAACCATGTGCACTGCCCAAAGTTCTGCCCACTGTGAAGATTTCCCTTCTCCATTGTCCTTTAGGGTTGTTGCAGAAAGGGGTTGCAGCATTGCAGCTGTCCACTTCTGGGTGGCACCAGAATAGCGAGCAGAACCATCTGTGAACCAGGCCCTAGTCTTCTCTTCTTCAGTTAGCTGATCATAGGGCACACCCCAGGAGGCCATAGGTGCATGCTTGAGAACAGGCATTGCAACAGGTTGGGGAACCATAGGCATTTGGGCAACTTCTTCATGTAGCTTACTTGTGCCTTCAGGACCCGCTCCGGCCCTGTCTCGTATGTACCATTTCCATTTAATAATAGATTACTGCTGTGCCCGTCCAACTTTATGGCTTGCTGGGTCAGATAATACCCAACTCATGATGGGTAACTCAGGTCGCATGGTAACTTGGTGACCCATTGTCAGACGTTCAGTTTCCACTAAAGCCCAATAACAAGCCAAGAGTTGTTTCTCAAAAGAAGAGTAATTGTCTGCCAATGATGGCAGGGCCTTGGTCCAAAATCCCAAGGGTCTCCTCTGTGATTCACCTATGGGAGCCTGCCAGAGACTCCAAACAGCATCTCTATCTGCAACAGACACTTCCAATACCAGTGGGTCTGCTGGATTATATGGTCCAAGTAGCAAGGCAGCCTTACAGCAGCTTGAACCTGCTGAAGAGCCTTCTCTTGTTCTGGGCCCCACTCAAAGCTGGCAGCTTTCCGAGTTACTTGGTATAGGGGCCTAAGTAACACACCCAAGTGAGGAATGTGCTGCCTCCAAAATCCAAACAGGCCCACCAAACGCTGTGCTTCTTTCTTAGTGGTGGGAGGGGCCAGGTGCAACAACTTATCCTTAACCTTAGAGGGGATACCTCTACATGCCCCATACCACTGAACTCCTAAAAATTTTACTGAAGTGGAAGGTCCTTGGATTTTGGTTGGGTTTATTTCCCATTCTCTGTTGCGCATATGCCTTACCAACAAATCCAAAATGCTTGCTACTTCCTGCTCACTTGAGCCAATCAGCATAATATCATCTATATAATGGACTAGTGTGATATCTTGCGGAAGAGACAAGCGATCAAGATCTCTGCGGACCAAATTATGGCATAGGGCTGGAGAATTAATATACCCTTGAGGTAACACTGTAAATGTATACTGCTGGCCTTGCCAACTGAAGGCAAATTGCTTCTGATGATCTTTATGAATAGGTATGGAGAAAAAAGCATTTGCAAGATCAATGGCTGAATACCAAGTACCAGGAGATGTGTTGATCTGCTCAAGCAATGAAACCACATCTGGTACAGCAGCTGCAATTGGAGTCACAACTTGGTTAAGTTTGCGATAATCAACAGTCATTCTCCATGATCCATCTGTCTTCTGCACAGGCCAAATGGGAGAGTTAAAAGGAGAGGTGGTCAGAACCACCACCCCTGCATCCTTCAAGTCCTTTATGGTGCACTAATTTCTGTAATTCCTCCAGGGATACGATACTGTTTCTGATTCACAATTTTCCTTGGTAGAGGCAATTCTAAAGGCTTCCATTTGGCTTTCCCAACCATAATGGCTCTTACTCCACATTTCAAGGAACCAATGTGAGGGTTCTGCCAACTTCTAAGTATATCTATTCCAATTATACATTTTGGTACTGGGGAAATAACCACTGGATGAGTTCGGGGACCTACTGGACCTACTGAGTCGAACATTAGCCAAAACTCCATCAATCACCTGACCTCCATATGCCCCTACTTTAACTGGAGGGCCACTATGTTTTTTAGGGTCTCCTGGAATCAGTGTCAACTCAGACCCAGTATCTAGTAGACCCCGAAATGTCTGATTATTTCCTTTCCCCCAATGCAGTTACTCTAGTGAAAGACCTCAGGTCCCTTTGTGGAAGGACAGGAGAAAGATTAATATTAAAGCTTTTTGCTATAATGCCAATGTCCTTCCTTAAAGGAACCCAGCCTCCTCTTCATTCAAGGGGTTCTGGATCTGTAAACTGGCTCAAGCCTGGAAATTGGTTGACAGGCTGTGATTCTCTGCTACTACGACTAAAGTCAGCTTTTCTTTCATTTCTGTTAGAATTTTTCTGCTTGTACAGGTCAAATAAGAACTTTGTAGGCTTCTTATCTATTTTACTTTTGGGGACACCATGGTTAATTAGCCAATGCCAAAGGTCTAAACGAGTGAGACCCTCATAAGTACTGTTCTGTCTAGGCTGCACATTATGGTTAGTATGCTTACTTTGCCATTGGCGATTCAATGCTGCCACTTGGCCCCTACTACTCCTCGATCCACCTAGGCCCATTGAATTTAAGTCTTCCAACTGGGCAGCAGCATCTCCTATTATTAGGTCTGGAACAAGGAGAAGAGCAATGATAGGAGCCTTCATATTTGGTGCTGCCCCTCTCACCAATTTATTAAGTACATTTCTGGTAAAAGGCATGTCATCTGGATTCTCCCATTGAGAATTGGATTTTAAAGAACGTATCCAGTCAAGCATACCAATTTCCCTGAGCCTCTTAATCCCATCATCAACATTAAACCAAGGAATGTCTGGAATCTCCAGTTCCTTTTCAGATGGCCAAACTTTAATAAATACTTCAGCTACCCACTCAAATAAACTCTTGGCACCATTTTTAACTCTATGAGTAGCAGTGTTAAACCTAGAATCTCTACTCAATGGGCCCATTTCTGTGAACTCACTTTTATCCAGTTTTATGCTCCTTCCACCAGTATCCCATAGCCTTACAATCCATTCCCAGGGGTATTCCCCAGACTGCTGCTTAAACATGTTAGAAAAGTCATGGAGTTCTTTAGGAGTATAACGTACCTCCTCATGGACCATAGTTTCTATTTCACCTTTAGGAGCCTGTTTAGCCTTAAGCCTAGTTATAGGCCTGGAAGCAATCACAGGTGGGCGTGCCATAAAAATCAGCATTTTCTTGAGGCAAAGTCTTTGCTCTCCTTTCAGACAAATCATGAGTAATTCCCTTACGCAAAGATGGAGATAGCAATTCTGTAGAGGGTGGGAGTGGGGATTCATTCTCTGCTAAGGGTGGGGAGACCATTTCATCAGGCAGAATAAATGCACCAGAATTTGAGAGTTCAACGTCCTCGTCCTCATCATCAGTTTGGTCTTCCCACACATCAGCATCCCACTTTTCAGGATCCCACTCTTGGCCAATCAGTGCTTTTACTTTAACCGCCAACACCTTTCGAGGCTGGGAATTCAATTTACATTGTAACTCAGCCACCCTAATAATCAAAGTTTTGGTTTGATTTTCACCAATTCTAGCCCTATTGCTACTGGACAAAAGATTCTCTTCTAGAGCACACTTAGAAACTTCTAAGTTTTTTATGCGCTTTCTGAGTTCGATATTTTCCTCACTGAGATATTCCTTTTCCATTTGTAGTTTATTGAGAGATGCTAGAAGCAACCAGTCAGCATCATCATTTTCCTTATTCTTACTCATTTTATGTAAAGTTTCATATACGGAATCGCTGGGCTTCTCAATCCTCGCAAGAGGGGCATCAAGATTGTCTAACACACCTACTTTTACCAGTTCTAGAAACAATTCACTCCAAACAGTTGCAGTATCCTCCATGCCACTAGGGGAGTCTTTAGTCGCTGGAGGTTTCACTGGGTCAAAAAGCCAGCTCCAGATATCACAAAGCTTGCCAGCAAAATTCATTCTTACAATTCTGTTTCTCTAGAACCACTTCTGGTACCAATTTCTGTATTAGTTAGGGTTCTCTAGAGTCACGGAATTCACTGAATGAATATATATATATAGGAAATTTATTGGGTTGGCTTACAGAAATGGCCGAGGTAGTCCAGCAAAGGCTGTCAGCAGCTGAGGTAGTCCAACAATGGCTTCCAGTAGCCGAGGTAGTTCCAACAATGGCTGCCAATAGCTAGCTGCTCAGTTCAGTAGTCAAGTAGGTGATGGCTGAAGGCTGGAGAACTCCTAGGGTCTTGGAAGGTCGAAGAATCCGGGCAGCCGGAAGGAAGAACGATTCCTAGCACAGCTGCAAGAAGGCATCTGTTCTCCTTGGTGGCTCCTTTTTATATGATGCAGTACTGGGAGGATCCTTTAAGAGCTTTGGAGGTCCTGATAGGATTTAGGGTGGGTATCCTTCAAGTAGTCTCAGTTGATCCTTTCCAGACGTGGTCTCAGCCCAGCTTAGTTAATACCGGGTGTGTCAAGTTGACATCCAGGCTTAACTATCACAACTACTGATATATTTCTTTTTAAATTATTTGAAAACTGACACATAAAGATATTAAAATGCACACATTAATGGGCCATCAAGTAATATCTGATATATATATATATATATATATATATATATATATATATATATATATCCTGTAATGTTGAAATCAGTTTAAGTACGTAGTGATGGCTAATCTTTGTTGTCAGATTTACTAGATCTGCAATTCCTGACAGATCAGCTGTTTGCCACACCTGTAAAGGATTTTCTGAATCAAGTTATTTGAAATGGAAGATCCATTCCAAGTATGAGAGAAACTTTCCAGTAGGAGCCCAGATAAAGGAAGTCTAACAAGGGAAAGTTTGGGTTTTGCCGTCTTGCCCTCACATCTTATTCGAAAGTTCACTTTCTTTCTTGGCTACCACAGCTGCTGCCATTCCACTGACATTAGAACTCAGCTTCTTCAGCCTTCCAATGTAGACTGAAGATCAGTGGCTCTCCAGGAATCCTCGGGGTTTCAGCACCAGATTGGGACTAATGAGATATTTAGCCCAGTAGACTGAGCAGCTACTGGCAGCCACCAAGCCCATATTGTGTAAGTCAATCTACTTAATTGCATTTTATTCATTCTGTTTGTTCTGTTCCTCTAGAGAACATTAATATAAGATTCTCCTTGGCAATGTATGTTTTCAAATTGTAATTTCCTCTGGTTTTCCATACATTTTGAATTGCCTATGTCCCAGTAAACAGACCATCATTATGCCCTCAGTTCAAACCTTCACTATGACACCTTTAAAGTAATGAAAAAAAGAGTCTACAATGCTCTCAGTATCAAGGTCAAGGGAGAGCAACAGAAGTACCAGGAATATTGGGGGGGGGGACTTGTCAAAGAACTACTTTCAAGGATTTAGGATCTCCTTTTCTCAGAAGAGAAGACATCGCTTGGTGTTTTGCACTGCTTTAAAGGTTTAAGAGATCAGGAAGTCAAATGATCACCAAAATTCCTCAAAGTTAATAACTTCAACCAGTTAAACAATCACCATTTGGATTCTTATAATTGAGAATTTCAGCTTCAAATCTTAGTGATGCCATTTCTATGTGGACTGAATGTCACCCAACATATTTTTAGTTGGTGCTTGGGATTAATGACCTTGTGCTAAGCAAACACGCTGCCTTTTGAACCAGAGCCCTAAATCACTGTTATGCATCTGTCTTTCCAGCTCAATTTAGCTTTTCCACATGAATCATAATTTCCATGAACTTTGTTTCATGAAATAGTAGCCATTAGAATCAAAATCTGGAAACCTTGATATTCATTTGATTGCCAGCAGATGATTTTAGCTCCTGTCTGAATTCCTAATGTTATCACCATTTGAGGATGGAGGTTTGGGGAAATGTCTGCCAAAATCTATTTAAATACTGGAGAACATGGCAGACAGCAAATGGTTCCTAAGTGGTTTTGTTTTGTGTACATCCGTGAGACTTTCTCCAGAACTCTCCAAGAAAGAAAGAAAGAGAGAGAGAGAGAAAGAAAACAGAAAAACACATGGATTACTCTTTTGTGGGACTGATGTTTCACACTGAGTTTCAAATCCACTGCCTCTAAAACAGGCTTCAAGTGTGCATCAGTGTAGTGCCTGGCCACTGTTAACTCTGCCAGGCACTGCTTCTGTTTCCATTTGGCTACATTTGAAGTATTCAAAACATCAAAGCTGCATGGAGCTCTGTGGTAAAGAGTGAGTATGCTAGTTAGGTTTCTCATTACTGTGACCAAGTTCCTGACCTTAGACAACTTAAGAGAGGAGGATTTTATTTTCTCACCATTTCAGGGGATAGTTCATCAGGACAGGGAAGGCATGGCAGAGGGAATGGCTCTCAGCTAAAGCAGCAGACACATGAAGCTGCTTGCTCATATATGAGCAAGTCAGGAAGCAGGGACAGGATAGGAAGTAGCAGCTGGCTAACAAACCTGAAGGCTACACACTTACTGTAACTAGATTCTGCCTCCTAAAGGTTCCACAACCTGCCAAAACAGCCCCACCAGCTGATGGCCAAATGTTCAAATGCATGAGCCAATAGAAGACATTTCGCACCCAAATCATAACAGGAAGGAATGAGTATCTCATTTTATTTACACTCTGTCAAATGGGGTGCCAAGCTAGGAACACAGCCAAGTGACATATCACAATGTCTTCCAAACAGACCCTCCTCTTCCACTCTAAGGCTGTGTAATTGGATCCTTTCAGCTCTATCCAAGCAGAATGGTTCCTTTCCAAGTATGTTTTTTAGTCCCTTAAGTAAGGGTTACAGGTTACAGCTGAATCCCAGGCATGGTCACAATGTTTATACCCAAAACAGTACACTTGCTCCATATAGTTAATCTTTACGTCTTTTCTCCATACTGACCTAGAGTTAATATTCTTTCTATAGGGAAAATAACAACTTAATTCAGTCCTGTGAGTACCATTGAGAGCTTGGCCTCGCTGACCTACAGATCAACATGCTTGATAAAATCTACCTTTTTTCCCAACCGTCACCAGGAATTTCTCATATATTCAAGAGTACTAATCAAACGACATTATCTTGTGGCTGTGTGTTAGCAGAGACTTATAATTCCAGCAATTGGATGGGCTGATTCAGGATGAGTCTCCAGTTCAAGATCAGCCTGAGAGAGAACCATTCTCAAAAAAAAAAAAAAAAAAAAAAAACTCATCATTTTTTTTAATAAATAGACGTTTTCTTTCTTTTTTTTACATTTTTTATTATTTCCGCTCATACAAACTTGGTAGGTACACTGGTTCCCTCCCTCCTCCTCCCCCCGACCCCCTGCTCTCCCTCCCCTCACCCCAACCTCTCCATCCCCCAATCCCCGGAGAATCCTTTAATGTGCATGCCAGGCTCTCCTCTGGGCCCTCCTGTCCGATGACGTACAAGGACCCAGTGGCATTTCCCAGAACCCTTTCCTGTGTTCCCCTTAAGCATAGGAACACTACTGTGGCTGTCAATCCCTTGCCACCAAGGATCTTGGTGCCTTTATCAAATGCTAGACTTTGTGGAGTCAATAGTGTGTTGGACATTGTGCAGGGCATGCAAAGTCCTATTATGATTGCTTCGGCCCTAACTTGTGTGGAGTATCTTGCATATCATTACTCCTCCCATCCTTGTGCTCTTACACTCTTACCGCCCCCTCTTCCGCAAATTTCCCTGAGCTTCAGGATGGGGAGAGATTAGGCTGGCCTAGTTCTAGGTGGTTGATATAGGGTCTCTGAAGTTCTGGATTGTGGTTTGTTGATTTTCTTTTGCAGCTTTGCTGCTCCTGCAATGCCCTTCACTCCATCCTGATGGGCACTGTATGTCACCCCCTGGCCAGAGACAAAAAGTTGTTAAACTGGAGTCTTGTTATAAGAGCACATTCAAACGTAGATGCAATGAAAGTAGGAAACCACAGTGAGGGAGGGGTCAATCACCCATTTGCAAAATGGCTACTTTTTATCTGCCAGACTATATGCCCTCCCCTTCTGATGAGATCTTACCCCCTCAGTTGTAAATGATCAGGAACGAAAGTCTGTGAACTTAACAAGGTGTCTCATTACTTACTTGAAGTCCTTGATGGAGGCCTATTTTCTCTGCTGTAACATGGTCCCCTCTCTCCTTGTTTCTGGTGTGGCCCTCCTACCCCATCCCTCCTGTTCATAATCCTTGCAATTACTGTAGGTATTACAGAGATTTTTCTTTCAGTGTCTCTAGGTGGGCTGGGTGGGTTTGGTACTAGGAGCCACCTATTAGGGAGTACATATGGCACTTAATTTTCTGGGTCTGGGATACTTCACTTAATATAATTGTTTCTAATGACATCCATTTCCCAGCAAATTGCATTAATTCACCATTTTTGATGGCTGAGTAGTACACCATTGTATAGATGTACCACTTTTCCTTATCCACTCATCAACTGTTGGACATTTGGGTTGATTCCATGACTTTGCTATTATAAACAGTGCTGCTATGAACATGGTCATGCTTGTGCTATCGAGGTGAACCTCTGCTCTATGGGGGGTTATTCCCAAAAGTGGAATCGCAGGGTCATATGGCATTTCAATCTTTACTTTCTTTAAGAATCTCCAGACGGCTCGCCAGAGTGGCTGTATGAGCCTGCATTCCCACCAGCAATGTAGGAGAGTTCCCCTCTCTCCACATCCTCTCCAGCATTTGTTGTTGTTTGTATTGTGGATTTTTGCCATCCTGACTGGGGTGAGATGATATCTCAGGGAAGTTTTGATTTGCATTTCCCTGATGGCTAAGGAAGTGGAGCATTTTTTAAGATATTTGTTAGACATTTTAATTTCATCCCTGGTAAAGTTTCTTTTAAGTTCCAGGGCCCATTTTTTCATTGGGCCATTGGCTTCCTTGGTATTTAGTTTTCTAAGTTCTTTGTGCACTCTGGACAGTAGAGCTCTGTCAGATATGTGGTTAGTGAAGATTTTCTCCCATTCTGTGGGTTGCCTTTGCGCTCGTGTTACAATCTCTTTATCTGAACAGAAGCTCCTTAATTTCACAAGATCCCAACTGTTGAGAGTTGGTAGCAGTGACTGTGCCATTGGATGTCTGTTTAGGAAATGTTGGCCTAGCCCAATCAACTCGAGGGAGTTCCCTATCCTTTCAACTATGGTTTTTATAGTCTCTGGCCTATCAAGGTCCTTGATCCATTTGGAATTAAGTCTTGCACAAGGTGACAAGTATGGGTCCAGTTTTAATCTTCTTCATGTGGAGATCCAGTTTTGCCAGCACCATTTGTTGAAGATGCTGTTCTTGTTCCATTGGATTCTTTGGGCCCCATTGTCAAAGACCAAATGGCTGTAATTTTGTGGGCTTATATCTGGGTCTTCAATCCTTATCCATTGATCTGTGTGTCTAAATAAGTAGAAGTTTTCTAATGAGGATTCTGGACTAAAAGCACTTGCATTGAGGTAAGTACATGGAAGATAATTTTATCAGAGGGCATGGATGCAGGAAATTTGTATTTTAGCTTCAGAAAACATTGGGATTATACTTCCAAAGTATTTCTCTTAGAGGCATGCATGTTGGTAGTTAAGTCAAATAACAGGTTTTGGGGCTGGAGAGGTGGCTCAGGGGTTAAGCCTCTGCCTTGCAGGCTGAAGGTCATGAGTTAGGATCCTAGGCCCCAAGTATAAACACTGGGCAGAAGCGGAGCAGCCTGTGTTTCCGGTCCTGGAAGGGCAGAGCCTGTGAATCCCGGGGCAGAGTAAATGAGGAGGAGGCGTTCCGTGATGGTTCCCGAATTCGCTTGTGGTTCTACACACACACACACACACACACACACACACACACATACATATACATACACACACGTGCACACACGCACAATTGAATTAAAAAAAACAGGTTTTGAGGTTTAAAATAGTTAATAATTTTGCAATTAACCAGTTGTTTCCGTTGGATCAATTGCTCTTAAAACATCCATCTGCCCAAAGAAACTACTCTGCCGTTTATCTCTTTCTCTCCAAAGCTATTAGAGTATACATGAAAAGTGTAAGTGGCATTTCTTAAAAGGCAGAAAATAGTAGAGCCTCAAATGTAGAATAAGCAATAGCAGGAAATATCAGGAAAAAATTAGTTGGAATGGGGATAATAGGGATCAAAACCACAATACAACGCCATTATTCTGAGCTTCTGAATATAGCCATATTTACAAAAGTGAAGCCAGATGTATAGAGAGGAAACAGTTCTCCTGATACTTCTATTTTGCTATACCCAGTTGGAGTTGAGTTAACAAGGCAGACAAACCAAGTAGTCATCCCAAAATGAAATTTTCATAATAAAATGAAGACAGAATAACACTTAAGAGTGAACATGATCAAGGGAGAAAGAAAAATTTTCCAGCACAAAGACAACGTTAAGGGATACATGGCCACCAAACCAGGCCTTCAAAAAATGCTAGAAATGACCCCTGGAGGCAAGGGATTGACAGCCATAGTAGTGATCTTATGCTTAAGGGGAAAAAGAGAAAGGGCTTATGGAAATGCCACTGGGTCCTTATATGTCATCGGAGAGGAGGACACAGTGGAGAGTTAGGCACACACAATAAAGGACTATCTGGGAATTGGGGGGGAGGCACTGGGGGGAAGGGGAGGGGGAAGAGGGGGGAGGGAGGGAACTGGTAAAAAATTTTTAAAATGTATAATTAAATTTTTAATAAAAAAAAAAAAAGTTAAAAAAAAAAAATGCTAGAAATGATACTCAAGCGTGAAGAAAAAAACAGGTATATCCAGGAGAACAGAAGGCAAGTATAACATCATTAAAAAAGAAGCAATATACTTATAAAAGCTACTAAACATAATAAATGTCTGGAATTAACAATAGTTTCTCCATTATAACACTAAATGTTAATGGAATTAATTCACCGATCAAGAGACACAGATTACAAACATGGATTAAAAATCACAATCCATCAGAAATAAACAACTTAACAATGCAGCTTAAAGCTTTAGAGAAACTAGAGCAATCTGATCCCAAAAGCAGTAGAAGAGAAGAGATTAGCAAAATAAGGGGAGAAATATCTGAAATCGAGACTAAGAAAACGATAGAAAAAATCAACCAATCAAAAAGCTGGTTCTTTGAAAAAATCAACAAGATTGATACACCCCTAGCTAAATTAACCAAAAGCAGGAGAGAGAAAACCCAAATTAACAAAATCAGAAATGAACATGGAGTTATCACTACTGATACCCAAGAAATCCAGAGAATTATAACATCATATTTCAAAAACTTATACTCTGTGAAGTTTGACAACACAAAAGAGATGGATGAATTTCTAAGTAAACACAACTTACCTAAATTGAATCAGGAAGTTGTGAATTATTTAAATAGTCCCATAACATATAAGGAAATTGAGGAAGCAATCTCGAATCTTCCCACCAAAAAATGTCCTGGACCAGATGGATTCAGCACAGACTTCTACCAGACATTTAAGGAGTTAATAACACCAATACTCCTTAAACTGTTCCATCAAATAGCAAAGGAAGGAACACTACCAAATTCCTTCTATGAAGCTAATATCGTTTTAATCCCAAAACCTAATAAAGATTCACTTAAAAAAGAAAACTATAGGCCGATCTCCCTGATGAACACAGACGCAAAGATTCTCAACAAAGTCTTAGCAAATCGGATTCAAAAACATATTAAAAGATCATTCATGGGGACCAAGTAGGCTTCATCCCCGGCACACAAGGTTGGTTCAACATACACAAATCAATAATGTAATTCATCATGTAAACCAGTCCAAAGTCCAAGACCACATGATACTCTCGATAGATGCAGAAAAAAGCTTTTGACAAGATCCAACAGCCTTTTATGATCAAAACGCTAGAGACAGTAGGAATGGAAGGAACCTTTATCAATATAATAAAAGCTGTATACAACAAGCCCACAGCAAGGATTATGCTCAATGTGGAACAATTGGAAGCATTCCCACTTCGATCAGGAACTAGACAAGGCTGTCCACTCTCACCACTTCTATTCAATATTGTACTTGAAGTCTTAGCTGAAGCCATAAGACAAGAAAGGGTCATAAGAGGGATTCAAATTGGCAAGGAAGAAGTCAAGCTATCCCTATTTGCAGATGACATGATCTTATACCTGAGTGATCCCAAAAACTCCACCAGGAAGCTCCTGGAACTAATTGAGAAGTTCAGCAGGGTGGCAGGATACAAAATAAATGTGCAAAAATCAGAGGCCTTCCTATATGCCCAGAATGAAAGAAGTGAAAAAGCCTTAGAGAAACAATCCGATTTACTATAGCCCCTAAAAAAATGAAATACCTTGGTATAAACCTAACTAAGGAGGTAAAAGACCTTTACAATGACAACTTTAAAACCCTAAAGAAAGAAATTGCAGAAGACACCAGAAGGTGGAAAGACCTCCCTTGTTCCTGGATTGGCAGAATCAACATTGTAAAAATGACCATCCTACCAAAGGCAATATACAGATTCAATGCTATACCAATCAAAATCCCAAAGCAATTCTTCAAAGAAGTCGACCAAATAATCTCAAAGTTCATATGGAGACACAAAAGACCCAGGATAGCAAAAACAATCCTGAGTAACAAAAACACAGCTGGAGGTATTACCATACCAAACCTAAGTCTATACTACAAATCCATAGTTATAAAGACAGCCTGGTACTGGCTCCAAAATAGACACACAGATCAATGGATAAGGATTGAAGACCCAGATATAAGCCCACAAAGTTACAGCCATTTGGTCTTTGACAAAGGGGCCCAAAGAATCCAATGGAAAAAGAACAGCATCTTCAACAAATGGTGCTGGCAAAACTGGATCTCCACATGCAGAAGATTAAAGCTGGACCCGTACTTGTCACCATGTACAAGACTTAATTCCAAATGGATCAAGGACCTTGATATCAGGCCAGAGACTTTAAAAACCATAGTTGAAAGGATAGGGAACTCCCTCGAGCTGATTGGGCTAGGCCAACACTTCCTAAACAGACATCCAATGGCACAATCACTGCTACCAACTCTCAACAGTTGGGATCTTGTGAAATTAAAGAGCTTCTGTTCAGATAAAGAGATTGTCACACGAGCTCAAAGGCAACCCACAGAATGGGAGAAAATCTTCACTAACCACATATCTGACAGAGCTCTACTGTCCAGAGTGCACAAAGAACTTAGAAAATTAAACTCCAAGGAAAACACTGGCCCAATTAAAAAATGGGCCCTGGAACTTCAAAGAAACTTTACCAGGGATGAAATTAAAACGTCAAACAATTATCTTAAAAAATGCTCCACTTCCTTCGCCATCAGGGAAATGCAAATCAAAACTTCCCTGAGATATCATCTCACCCCGGTCAGGATGGCAAAAATCCACAATACAAACAACGACAAATGCTGGAGAGGATGTGGAGAGAGGGGAACTCTGCTACATTGTTGGTGGGAATGCAGGCTCATACAGCCACTCTGGCGAGCCGTCTGGAGATTCTTAAAGAAATTAAAGATTGAAATGCCATATGACCCTGCTATCCCACTTTTGGGAATAACCCCCCATGCAGCAGAGGTTCGCCTCGATAGCACAAGCTCGACCATGTTCATAGCAGCACTGTTTACAATAGCAAAGTCATGGAATCAACCTAAATGTCCAACAGTTGACGAGTGGATAAGGAAACTGTGGTACATCTATACAATGGAGTACTACTCAGCCATCAAAAATGATGAATTACTGGAATTTGCTGGGAAATGGATGTCATTAGAAAGAATTATATTAAGTGAAGTATCCCAAACCCAGAAAATTAAGCGCCGTATGTACTCCCTAATAGGTGGCTCCTAGTACCAAACTCACCCAGCCCACATTGAGACACTCAAAAGTAAACCTATGAAACACAGTAATTGCAAGGATTATGAACAAGAGAGATGGGTTATGAGGGCCACACCAGAAACAAGGAGAGAGGAGACCATGTTACAGCAGAGAAAATAGGCCTCCATCAAGGTCTACAAGTAAGTAATGAGAAACCTGGTTAAGTTCACAGACGTTCTTTCCTGATCTCACCCGAAGGGGAGGGCATATAGTCTAGCAGATAAAAAGTAATCATTTTGCAAATGGGTGATGGACCCCTCCCTCAGGGAGGTTTCCTACTCTTATTACATCTACCCTTGAATGTGCTATTACAACAAGACTCCAGTTTAACAGCTTTTTGTCTCTGGCCAGGGGGGTGACATACAGTGCCCAGCAGAATGGAGTGAAGGGAATTGCAGGAGTAGCAAAACTGCAGAGAAAATCAACAAACCACAATCCAGAACTTCAGAGACTATATCAATCACATAGAACTAGGACAGCCTAATCTCTCCCCATCCTGGAGCTCAGGGACATTTGCGGAAGAGGGGGCGGTAAGATTGTAAGAGCAAAAGGATGCGAGGAGCAACGATCTGCAAGATTCTCAACAATAGTTGGGGCCAAAGCAATAGTAATGGGACTTTGCATGCCCTGTGCAATGTCCAGCGCACTGTTGACCTCATAAAGTCTAGCATCTGTTAAGGGCAACCGAGACCCTGGAGGCAAGGGATTGACAGCCATAGTAGTGATCTTATGCTTAAGGGGAACAAGAGAAAGGGCTTATGGAAATGCCACTGGGTCCTTATATGTCATCGGAGAGGAGGACCCAATGGAGAGTTAGGCGTATACAATAAAGGACTCTCTAGGAATTGGGGGGGAAGCACTGGGGGAAGGGGAGGGGGAGGAGGGGGGAGGGAAGGAACTGGTAAAAAATTTTAAAATGTATAATTAAATTTTTTAATAATAAAAAAAAAATAAAAAAAAATAAAATAAAAATCACAATCCATCAATCTGCTGCCTGCAGGAAACCCATCTCACCACAAAAGATAGGCACGCTCTAAAAATAAAAGGCTGGTCAACAATTCTACAAGCTAATGGAAGCAGAAAACAGGCAGGGGTAGCCATTATGCTATCAGACAAAGTGGATTTCAAACTAAAGAAAATTATAAGAGACACGGATGGATACTACATTTTAGTCACAGGCACAATTCACCAGGAAGACCTCACAATCCTGAACATATATGCACCCAATACGGGCCCCTCCACATTCATTAAGAAAACCCTACAGCGTCTAAAGCAAGAAATCAATCCCCAAACGATAATTCTTGGGGACTTCAACACCGCCCTGTCAACATGGGATAGATCATCAGGTCAAAGCTTAACAGAGACACTTTGGAACTTAATCAAACCCTGAAAGAAATGGACCTTACAGATCTCTATCGAACTTTTCACCCACACACCAAAGAATACACATTTTTCTCAGCAGCACACGGAACTTTCTCCAAAATAGATCACATATTGGGCCACAAAATGAATCTACACAAATACAAGAAAGTTGAAATTCTAACCTGTGCCCTATCAGACCATCACGGCCTAAAGCTGGACATCCACAACACATCAAACAAGAGAAAATACACTAACTCCTGGAAACTTAACACTATGATGCTGAATGAGACATGGATTCAGGAAGAAATTAAAAAGGAAATTCAAGATTTCCTGAAAGTGAATGATAACGAAAATACAACTTACCAAAATCTCTGGGACACAATAAAAGCTGTTCTAAGAGGTAAGTTCATAGCTCTTAATGCCTACGTCAAAAAAATGGAAACGTCAGAAATAAACAACTTAACAATGCAGCTTAAAGCTTTAGAGAAGCTAGAGCAATCTGATCCCAAAAGTAGTAGAAGAGAGGAGATTAGCAAAATAAGGGGAGAAATATCTGAAATTGAGATTAAGAAAATGATAGAAAAAATCAACCAGTCAAAAAGCTGGTTCTTTGAAAAAATCAATAAGATTGATACACCCCTAGCGAAACTAACCAAAAGCAAGAGAGAGAAAACCCAAATTAACAAAATCAGAAATGAACATGGAGTTATCACTACTGATACCCAAGAAATCCAGAGAATTATAACATCATATTTCAAAAACTTATACTCTGTGAAGTTTGACAACACAAAAGAGATGGATGAATTTCTAAGTAAACACAACTTACCTAAATTGAATCAGGAACCTGTGAATTATTTAAATAGTCCTATAACATATAAGGAAATTGAGGAAGCAATCTCGAATCTTCCCACCAAAAAATGTCCTGGACCAGATGGATTCAGCACAGAGTTCTACAAGACATTTAAGGAGTTAATAACACCAATACTCCTTAAACTGTTCCATCAAATAGCAAAGGAAGGAACACTACCAAATTCCTTCTATGAAGCTAATATCGTTTTAATCCCAAAACCTAATAAAGATTCGCTTAAAAAGAAAACTATAGGCCGATCTCCCTGATGAACACAGACGCAAAGATTCTCAACAAAGTCTTAGCAAATCGGATTCAAAAACATATTAAAAAGATCATTCATGGGGACCAAGTAGGCTTCATCCCCGGCACACAAGGTTGGTTCAACATACACAAATCAATAAATGTAATTCATCATGTAAACCAGTCCAAAGTCCAAGACCACATGATACTCTCGATAGATGCAGAAAAAGCTTTTGACAAGATCCAACAGCCTTTTATGATCAAAACGCTAGAGACAGTAGGAATGGAAGGAACCTTTATCAATATAATAAAAGCTATATACAACAAGCCCACAGCAAGGATTATGCTCAATGGGGAACAATTGGAAGCATTCCCACTTCAATCAGGAACTAGACAAGGCTGTCCACTATCACCACTTCTATTCAATATTGTACTTGAAGTCTTAGCTGAAGCCATAAGACAAGAAAGGGACATAAGAGGGATTCAAATTGGCAAGGAAGAAGTCAAGCTATCCCTATTTGCAGATGACATGATCTTATACCTGAGTGATCCCAAAAACTCCACCAGGAAGCTCCTGGAACTAATTGAGAAGTTCAGCAGGGTGGCAGGATACAAAATAAATGTGCAAAAATCAGAGGCCTTCCTATATGCCCAGAATGAAAGAAGTGAAAAAGCCTTGAGAGAAACAATACCATTTATTATAGCCCCTAAAAAAATGAAATACCTTGGTATAAACCTAACTAAGGAGGTAAAAGACCTTTACAATGAAAACTTTAAAACCCTAAAGAAAGAAATAGCCGAAGACACCAGAAGGTGGAAAGACTCCCTTGTTCCTGGATTGGCAGAATCAACATCGTGAAAATGACCATCCCACCAAAGGCAATATACAGATTCAATGCTATACCAATCAAAATCCCAAAGCAATTCTTCAAAGAAGTTGACCAAACAATCTCAAAGTTCATATGGAGGCACAAAAGACCCAGGATAGCAAAAACAATCCTGAGTAACAAAAACACAGCTGGAGGTATAACCATACCAAACCTTAGTCTATACTACAAATCCATAGTTGTAAAGACAGCCTGGTATTGGCTCCAAAATAGACACACAGATCAATGGATAAGGATTGAAGACCCAGATATAAGCCCACAAAGTTACAGCCATTTGGTCTTTGACAAAGGGGCCCAAAGAATCCAATGGAAAAAGAACAGCATCTTCAACAAATGGTGCTGGCAAAACTGGATCTCCACATGCAGAAGATTAAAGCTGGACCCGTACTTGTCACCATGTACAAGACTTAATTCCAAATGGATCAAGGACCTTGATATCAGGCCAGAGACTATAAAAACCATAGTTGAAAGGATAGGGAACTCCCTCGAGCTGAACAGTTCCTAAACAGACATCCAATGGCACAGTCACTGCTACCAACTCTCAACAGTTGGGATCTTGTGAAATTAAAGAGCTTCTGTTCAGATAAAGAGATTGTAACGCGAGCTCAAAGGCAACCCACAGAATGGGAGAAAATCTTCACTAACCACATATCTGATAGAGCTCTATTGTCCAGAGTGCACAAAGAACTTAGAAAACTAAACACCAAGGAAACCAATGGCCCAATTAAAAAATGGGCCCTGGAACTTAAAAGAAACTTTACCAGGGATGAAATTAAAATGTCTAACAAATATCTGAAAAAATGCTCCACTTCTTTAGCCATCAGGGAAATGCAATCAAAACTTCCCTGAGATATCATCTCACCCAGGTCAGGATGGCAAATATCCACAATACTAACAACGACAAATGCTGGAGAGAATGTGGAGAGAGGGGAACTCTCCTACATTGCTGGTGGGAATGCAGGCTCATACAGCCACTCTGGCGAGCCGTCTGGAGATTCTTAAAGAAATTAAAGATTGAAATGCCATATGACCCTGCTATTCCACTTTTGGGAATAACCCCCCATACAGCAGAGGTTCGCCTCGATAGCACAAGCACGACCATGTTCATAGCAGCACTGTTTACAATAGCAAAGACATGGAATCAGCCCAAATGTCCAACAGTTGACGAGTGGATAAGGAAACTGTGGTACATCTATACAATGGAGTACTACTCAGCCATCAAAAATGATGAGTTACTGGAATTTGCCGGGAAATGGATGTCATTAGAAACAATTGTATTAAGTGAAGTATCCCAGACCCAGAAAATTAAGCGCCGTATGTACTCCCTAATAGGTGGCTCCTAGTACCAAACCTACCCAGCCCACCTAGAGACAGGAATTCCAAGGATTATGAACAGGAGGGATGGGGTAGGAGGGCCACACCAGAAAGAAGGAGAGAAGGGACCATGTTACAGCAGGGAAAATAGGCCTCCACCAAGGACCCAAATAAGTAATGAGACATCTGATTAAGTTCACAGACTTTTGTTCCTGATCATTTACTACTGAGGGGGAGTGATCTCACCAGAAGAGGAGGGCATATAGTCTGGCAGATAAAAAGTAACAATTTTGCAAATGGGTGATAGACCCCTCCCTCACTGTGGTTTCCCACTTTTATTACATCTACCTTTGAATGTGCTTTTATCACAAGACTCTAACAGCTTTTTGTCTCTGGCCAGGGGGTAACATACAATGCCCACCAGGATGGAGTGAAGGGCATTGCAGGAGCAGCAAAACTGCAAAAGAAAATCAACAAACCACAATCCAGAACTTCAGAGACTCTATATCAACCACCTAGAACTAGGCCAGCTTAGTCTCTCCCCATCTTGAAGCTCAGGGAAATTTGCGGAAGAGGGGGCGGTAAGAGTGTAAGAGCATAAGGATGGGAGGAGCAATGATATGTAAGATACTCTATACTAGTTAGGGCTGAAGCAATCATAATTGGACTTTGCATGCCCTGCGCATTTTCCAACACACTGTTGACCTCACAAAGTCTAGCATCTGCTAAAGGCACCAAGATCCTTAGAGGCAAAGGATTGGCAGCCACAGCAGTGTTCCTATACCTAAGGGGAACACGGGAAAGGGTTCGGCAAAGGCCACTGGGTCCTTGTACGTCATCGGAGAGGAGGGCCCAGAGGAAAATCAGTCATGCACAAGAAAGGACTCTCTGGGAATTGGGGTGGGAGGCACTGGGGGATGGGGAGGGAGAGGGGTGGGGAGGGGGAGGAGGGGGTACGGGGGGAGGAGGAGGGAGGGAGGGAACTGGTGTACCTAATAAGTTTGTATGAGCTGAAATAAAAAAAATTAAAAAAAAAGAGTGAACATTGTGGATTTGTGCAGATCCAACTTTAAACACCTTATTCACTATTTACCAGTTTGTGTGACCTTGAAATTTTCTGAAGTTATGTGATAAAAAAAGAAACAACGACCCCCTAAAATTTATATGTCTCCTTTCTTAAAGCATAACTGTTAAAGAGAAATGGTTTCCCAGCCAGGGACTCTATTTTCCTTTTCCATTTAGTTTCTACAAGTAGAACAGAATCTTTGGCCCTAAAATATAGCAATGGCACAAAAGGAAGCAGCCAAGTGTTGTGCACATTCACGCGTCGTGACTTGCATGCACATGCTTGTGTGCCTCAAGTTTCTAGGGCACTATGGTCTTATTTTTGCCCCCCTCAGGTGTCACCCGCTGTGCCATCACCCATACCACTGTCCCATCATGTAGAGAAATTATATTTAATACTGTATTCTGCCACACTACTGAAGAACATGGCAAAGGTAGGCAAGTTCTGAGCCTTGAACCACAGCAGGCAAATTCTATAGTCCCTTCACCAGTGTGGTCATCAGTTTTGAAATGAAGGCAACCACATTGCATATGTACTATGTACAACCCAGCCATGAGATCACTGAAACTGGAACTTCTATCAATGTTTCTGTGTTGTTTCAGCTTGTTTATTATGATCCCAATGAGAAAAATAGGCACAGATGTTGCAGTTTGTTTGCATGTTGCTGACAAATTCACAACCATACGGTTTACTGGAACAAGGAGTTTTATTTTGGCTTACAACTGTCTGGTTACACATAGAATGGGAGAAAATCTTCACTAACCACACATCTGATAGAGCTCTGCTGTCCAGAGTGCACAAAGAACTTAGAAGACTAAACACCAAGGAAACCAATGGCCCAATTAAAAAATGGGCCCTGGAACTTAAAAGAAACTTTATCAGGGATGAAATTAAAATGTCTAACAAATATCTTAAAAAATGCTACACTTCCTTGGCCATCAGGAAAATGCATATCAAAACTTCCCTGAGATATCATCTCACCCCAGTCAGGATGGCAAAAATCCACAATACAAACAACAAATTCTGGAGAGGATGTGGAGAGAGGGGAACTCTGCTACATTGCTGGTGGGAATGCAGGCTCATACAGCCACTCTGGCGAGCCGTCTGGAGATTCTTAAAGAAATTAAAGATTGAAATGCCATATGACCCTGTGATTCCACTTTTGGGAATAACCCCCCATACAGCAGAGGTTCACCTCGATAGCACAAGCATGACCATGTTCATGGCAGCACTGTTTACAATAGCAAAGACATGGAATCAACCCAAATGTCCAACAGTTGATGAGTGGATAAGGAAACTGTGGTACATCTATACAATGGAGTACTACTCAGCTATCAAAAATGATGAATTACTGGAATTTGCCAGGAAATGGATGTCATTAGAAACAATTATATTAAGTGAAGTATCCCAGACCCAGAAAATTAAGTGCCATATGTACTCCCTAATAGGTGGCTCCTAGTACCAAACACATCCAGCCCACCTATAGACACTCAAAGAAAAATCTCTGTAATACCTACAGTAATTGCAAGGATTATGAACAGGAGGGATGGGGTAGGAGGGCCACACCAGAAACAAGGAGAGAAGGGACCATGTTACAGCAGAGAAAATAGGCCTCCATCAAGGACTCAAATAAGTAATGAGACATCTGATTAACTTCACAGACTTTTGTTCCTGATCATTTACTACTGAGGGGGTATGATCTCACCAGAAAAGGAGGGCATATAGTCTGGCAGATAAAACGTAACCATTTTGCAAATGGGTGATAGACCCCTTCCTCACTGAGGTTTCCTACTTTTATTACATCTACCTTTGAATGTGCTCTTATCTAGTTTAACAGCTTTTTGTCTCTGGCCGGGGGTGACATACAATGCCCAGCAGGATGGAGTGAAGGGCATTTTGCAGGAGCAGCAAAACTGCAAAAGAAAATCAATAAGCCACTATCCAGAACTTCAGAGACTCTATAGCAACCACCTAGAACTAGGCCAGACTAATCTTTCCCCATCCTGAAGCTCAGTGACATTTGCGGAAGAGGGGGCGGTAAGAGTGTAAGAGCAAAAGGATGGGAGGAGCAATGATTTGCAAGGTACTCCACACAAGTTAGGGCCGAAGCAATCATAATTGGACTTTGCATGCCCTGCGCAATGTCCAACACGCTATTGACCTCACAAAGTCTAGCATCTGCTAAAGGCACCAGGGTCCTTGGAGGCAAGGGATTGGCAGCCACAGCAGTGTTCCTATACTTAAGGGGAACACGGGAAAGAGTTCAGGGAAAGGCCACTGGGTCCTTGTACGTCATCGGAGAGGAGGGCTCAGAGGAAAATCAGGCATGCACAAGAAAGGACTCTCTGGGAATTGGGGCGGGAGGCACTGGGGGATGGGGAAGGAGGGGGGAGGGGAAGGGGAGCAGGGAGTTCGGGGGGAGGAGGAGGGAGGGAGGGAACTGGTGTTCCTATTAAGTTTGTATGAGCTGAAATAATAATAAAAATGTATAAAAAAAAAACAATTGTCTGGTTACAGTTGTTAGTCCAGCTTGGCAAGAGAGTTCATACCAACACCAGCAGCCAAGGGAATTGGCCCACACCATAGCCACAGCAATTGTTGAGAGAGGGATAAATCTCACTCACCAGACAATAAGTCTATCTAAATATGCCAAAGACTGTTAACTTCCTGTATCAGCTCCCTCCAACTTATCCACCTGTCCAGGGGAAAAAATCTCTCCCACCATGGGATGAGTCTTCCCTCATCAATTAGACAATCTCCTGCAGGTTTGTCTAGGCTTGGCTTAACTCTGGATTCTTCGTTGCTGTGCTCAAATCTAAGGTTGCAGTTGTCAGGTTGACACCTATATATCTACCTATCGCAACAGATACATGATTCAGTTTATCCCGATATGTTTATCTTGCATGACACTTCCAATATGGAAGCAGGATGAAAGGAAGCAAAGTCATTTGTATGAGCGGAAATAATAAAAAATGCATTAAAAGAAAAGAAAGGAAGCAAAGTCATTTGTATGAGCGGAAATAATAAAAAATGCATTAAAAGAAAAGAAAGGAAGCAAAGTCAGAAAACCTTGTGGATTCAGAGTTTTATGTGTGCCCGAATTGCCAGCAGAAAATGATAAGCCCTATGATGAAATGAATGGAATCATGTCCACAAGTACTTTGAACTCACAAGCTCCATCAGTGGTCTAAGTCCCTGTTTTCATTTCTGGACGACACCTAAGTGAAGAGTGCAAGCTGCTGCAAGAGAAAGTGCAGAGGCTGTGCACCTCAAGGAAGAAGACAGGCTTTGGGTGAAGACAACTGTGCAGAGAAACATCCCCATGCCAATTCTGGTTGCCACCCAGAAGGAAGGAGAACTCAACATCTGATTGCTGGCTCTGGTGGTTTTGATTTTTATCTTTGGTGTTATTATGGGGATGATTGCCTCATAGAGGCTGCTTGTGAAAGATGGCAAATTGGACGAATGCATCCACCACATTGTAAGGTGGAAATTTCTCATGAACCTGTGTGAAAATACATGAACATCTGATAACATCTCACGGGGCTTATCTTTAAATTATGCCTCTCCAGCACTCACAAGTGCACACGCAAACATAACATACTATAACGTGTTTGTGAAAATTCAGAAATGTAAATGTATAGGGAGAAAGGATGATTTCTGTTGAGGATGAGATACCATGCTTACTGTCATAGTATCACATTATAGTTTTCACATTATACATAGGTAGGCCTTGGCACTCTTCCTAGCCTGCTGATGCTGATCTGTGGCAGTCAGACTCAGTGCAGTGAGGTGGTTGGTCCTCTCTATAATCATCCTGTCCCTCCTACTCTCACCTAGGTGGTTTTCCCAGATCTGCAGTTCTGTCCAAACAGTTTTTCTGGAATGCAGAGAAGCAGAAACCAGGAAGCATTGCACAGTCACTGCAATTCATGTGCCAGGAAGTTATGGGTGGCACATGTGGACTGACCCAACACTTGTAAATCAAAACCTGTGCTCTGCTCTTTTATTTTGTTTTTTTAATTATTATTAGGGGGGGGGACTATGTGTATCAGAGGGCATTGTGTGTGCTTGTAGAGGCCCAGGGGTAACTTTGGGAATCATCGTGAAACTGTGTCATTTCCTCTTTGTTTTGCTCTGGAGTTTCCCAGGCTCTGCCTTCCAGGACCAGAAGTTCATGGTGCTATCATTTCTGCTTGGTTTTTTTTATGCGGGTTCCGGGATCCTAACTCAGGATCTTCTTCTGGCAAAGACAGGCTTAACTCCTGAGCCATCTTTCCAGCCCAAGTGCTTTGTTCTTTTAAAGGGACCAAACTAAATTTACTGTTGATTCCTGCAATGAAACTGATTGATCATCAGAGACATTTGCTATGTATCTAACTTATTTAATGTATTTCATTTCATGCATTCTTTTCATAAGAATCCAGTTAATATCACCTACAAATCACCTGACCTACTGAACACTAGTGTTTCTGAAGGTCCAGGGTGTAAAAGAAGGGGTCTAACTGAATATTGAAGGGCAGCTGCCAGGAAATGTTTTCTCCATTGGTCAGTAGTAACTGTCTTGTGGAGGGACGTTCTTTGAAATGATGGTAAATTCTGGGTTACCCTATTTTCGACATTGTTCCTCCACAATTGTCAGCCATCACACATCCTTCTAGCACTCAGGCATAGGTCTATCCATCTGCCATAGTTAGATATAGGTATCAACTTGATGGTTGAAGGTTCAAGCTTTGTAGAGAATTAGTAGTTGAATCACTCCCAGAACAAACCTTCAAGAGATTGTCTAGTGATGGGAAAGGCCCAACCCATAGTGGGTGGAACTAGGCCCTGGACAGGTAAATAAAACACAGAGAGCTAGTTGAGCAAGTTGGCATCCTTCTGTATACTTAGCCAGACATGGTTGTCTGACAAGTATGGATCGTTCCTCTCTTTCAACCAATATGATGTGGCCAGTTCCTTTGGCCCTTGCTGTAGTTGCCGGTATGGGCTCTCCTGCTAAGCTGGACAAGCAGTTGTAACAAGGAATTGCAAGCCAAAAATAAAAACCCCTTGTTCCCTTAGGCAGTTTAATGGTGATTTTAATCAGCAATCTTGTATAGTAACTGTAACACTGTCCCTCTTCAGGATAAATGAGTCTGACTGCAGAGGGTGAGAGCACAGCGGAGTGGAATGGAAATGCTCCTCCACAGTCCATCTACTGGGAATGGAGAATCTGAATGTGAATGAATTTCGTGCTACGAAAAGTCAACCCAATTCTATTCAGTTATGAAGTATCTTAAAAAAGAAGAAGTTAATATAACAAGACTCTAGTTTAACAGGTTTTTATCTCTGGCCAGGGGGTGACATCCAATACCCATCAGGATGGAGCCAAGGGCATTTCAGGAGCAACAAAACCAAAAAAAAAAAAATCAACAAACCATAATCCAGAACATCAGAGACTCTATATCAACCACCTGGAACTGGGCCAGCCTAATCTCTCCCCATCCTGAAGCTCAGGGAAATTTGCGGAAGAGGGGGCGGTAAGATTGTAAGAGCAAAAGGAAGGGAGGAGCAATGATTTGCAAGATTCTCAACAATAGTTGGGGCCAAAGCAATCATAATGGGACTTTGCATGCCCTGCGCAATGTCCAGTGCACTGTTGCCCTCATAAAGTCTAGCATCTGTTAAGGGCACCGAGACCCCTGGAGGCAAGGGATTGACAGCCATAGTAGTGATCCTATGCTTAAGGGGAACAAGAGAAAGGGCTTATGGAAATACCACTGGGTCCTTATATGTCATCGGAGAGGAGGACCCAGTGGAGAGTTAGGCATACACAATAAAGGACTCTCTGGGAATTGGGGGAGAGGCACTGGGGGATGGGGAGGGAGAGGAGGGGGAGGAGGGGGTTCGGGGGGAGCAGGGGAGAGGGAGGGAACTGGTAAAAAAATTTTAAAATGTATAATTAAATTTTTAATAAAAAAAAAAGATTGTAAGAGCACAAGGATGGGAGGAGTAATGATATGCAAGATATTCCACACGTTAGGGCCGAAGCAATCATAATAGGACTTTGCATGACCTGTGCTATGTCCAACACATTATTGACCCTACAAAGTCTAGCATGGACTAAAGGCACTAGGATCCTTGGAGGCTAGGAACTGATAGTCACAGTAGTGACTAAGCTTGAGGGGAACACAGGAAAGGGTTCTGGGAAATGCCCCTGGGTCCTTGCACCTCATTGGAGAGGAGGACCCAGAGGAGAGTTTGGCATGCACATTAAAGGATGTTCCTCGGATTGGGGGGGAGGCACTGGGGGATGTGAAGGGAGGGGTGAGAGGAGGGGGGATCAGGGAGGTCGGGGAAATATGGAGGGAGGGAGGGGACCGGTCTATCTGTTAAGTTTGTATGAGCAGAAATAATAATAATAATAATAAAAATCAGAAGTTAAAATAAATCCCAAAATTTTAAAACATGGAAGCAGCCAGTGTCTCTTAAATGCCTCCATACAGGAAAGGTACTAAGAACATCCACACTACATGGGCTACGATGCAAGTAAAAAACAAACCTCTATTGTATCAATCTAATAAAATATCCAGGTTTGTCCTTGCTCCATCATGTGTCCATACACATGTCATTGACAGTAACTCAGATGGGACTTAGTAAGCTATACATGCACAGAAGGACACAAGAAAGGAGGGAGACAGATGGAAAAGTATGTAGTGGGGAAAAATGGGAATTTGGATTGGGTAATAAGGGGTGAAAATGACACAAATTCATATCATATATCAAGCCTTAAAAGAATATAAATCAGTCTGGGGAGATGGCTCAGGGAGTAAATAAAGCCTTTGCCATATAAGCCAAAGGACAGAGTTCAGATTCCCAGATCCCATGTGAAAATATGGTGGCATCCTGAAATTCTAGTCCTGGAAGGAGGAGTCTGGGAAAACCCAGAGCAATAAGGAGGTATAGCAATCCAAAATGATTCCTAATGTCACCCTTGGACTCCACAGGCACACCACTAAAGTGCCTTCTTATTTTATTTTTATTATTATTTTAATACATTTTAATATTATTTCAGCTCATACAAACTTAATAGGTACACCAGTTCCCTCCCTCCCTCCTCCTCCCCCCGAACCCCCTGCTCCCCCTCCCCCACCCCTCCCTCCCCATCCCCCAGTGCCTCCCGCCCCAATTCCCAGAGTCCTTTCTTGTTCATGCCTGACTCTCCTCTGGGCCCTCCTCTCCAACGACGTATGAGGACCCAGTGGCATTTCCCCAAACGCTTTCCTGCGTTCCCCTTAAGCATAGGAACACTACTGTGGCTGTCAATCCCTTGCCTCCAAGGATCTTGGTGCCTTTAGCAGATGCTAGACTTTGTGAGGTCAATAGTGTGTTGGACATTGCACCGGGCATGCAATGTCCAATTATGATTGCTTCGGCCCTAACGTGTGGAGTATCTTGCAAATCATTGCTCCTCCCATCCTTGTGCTCTTACACTCTTACCGCCCCCTCTTCCGCAAATGTCCCTGAGCTTCAGGATGGGGAGAGATTAGTCTGGCCTAGTTCTAGGTGGTTGCTATAGAGTCTCTGAAGTTCTGGATAGTGGCTTATTGATTTTCTTTTGCAGTTTTGTTGCTCCTGCAATGCCCTTCAGTCCATCCTGATGGGCACTGTATGTCACCCCCTGGCCAAAGACAGAAAGCTGTAAACTGGAGTCTTATTATAAGAGCACATTCAAGGGGAGATGTAATACTTATACCCAAAAGTGGAACCGCAGGGTCATATGGCATTTGGCAATGGGAGGGGTCAATCACCCATTTGCAAAATAGTTACTTTTTAATCTGCCGGACTATATGCCCTCCCCTTCTGGTGAGTTCATACCCCCTTAGTTGTAAATGATCAGGAACGAATGTCTGTGAACTTAACTAGGTGTCACATTACTTTCTTGCAGTCCTTGATGGAGTCCTATTTTCTGTACTGTAACATGGTCACTTCTCTCCTTGTTTCTGGTATGGCCCTCCAACCCCATCTCTCCTGTTCATAATCCTTGCAATTACTGTAGGTAATACATAGATTTACCTATGAGTGTCTCAAGGTGGGCTGGGTGGGTTTGGTATTAGGAGCCACCTATTAGGGAGTACGTAGGGCGCTTAATTTTCTGGGTCTGGGATACTTCACTTAATATAATTCTTTCTAATGACATCCATTTCCCGGCAAATTCCAGTAATTCATCATTTTTGATGGCTGAGTAGTACTCCATTGTATAGATGTACCACTTTTCCTTATCCACTCGTCAACTGTTGGACATTTGGGTTGATTCCATGTCTTTGCTATTGTAAACAGTGCTGCCATGAACATGGTCGTGCTTGTGCTATCGAGGTGAACCTATGCTCTATGGGGGGGTTATACCCAAAAGTGGAATCGCAGGGTCATATGGCATTTCAATCTTTAATTTCTTTAAGAATCTCCAGACGGCTCGCCAGAGTGGCTGTATGAGCCTGCATTCCCACCAGCAATGTAGCAGAGTTCTCCTCTCTCCACATCCTCTCCAGCATTTGCTGTTGTTTGTATTGTGGATTTTTGCCATCCTGACCGGGGTGAGATGATATCTCAGGGAAGTTTTGATTTGCATTTCCCTGATGGCTAAGGAAGTGGAGCATTTTTTAAGATATTTGTTAGACATTTTAATTTCATCCCTGGTAAAGTTTCTTTTAAGTTCCAGGGCCCATTTTTTCATTGGGCCATTGGTTTCCTTGGTGTTTAGTTTTCTAAGTTCTTTGTGTACTCTGGACAGCAGAGTTCTATCAGATGTGTGGTTAGTGAAGATTTTCTCCCATTCTGTGGGTTGCCTTTGAGCTCATGTTACAATCTCTTTATCTGAACAGAAGCTCTTTAATTTCACAAGATCCCAACTGTTGAGAGTTGGTAGCAGTGACTGTGCCATTGGATGTCTGTTTAGGAAATGTTGGCCTAGCCCAATCAGCTCGAGGGAGCTATGGTTTTTATAGTCTCTGGCCTGATATCAAGGTCCTTGATCCACTTGGAATTAAGTCTTGCACAAGGTGACAAGTATGGGTCCAGCTTTAATCTTCTGCATGTGGAGATCCAGTTTTGCCAGCACCATTTGTTGAAGATGCTGTTCTTTTTCCACTGGATTCTTTGGGCCCCTTTGTCAAAGACCAAATGGCTGTAATTTTGTGGGCTTATATCTGGGTCTTCAATCCTTATCCATTGATCTGTGTGTCTATTTTGGAGCCAGTACCAGGCTGTTTTTATAACTATGGATTTGTAATATAGACTAAGGTTCGGTATGGTAATACCTCCAGCAGTGTTTTGGTTACTCAGGATTGTCTTTGCTATCCTGGGTCTTTTGTGCCTCCATATGAATTTTGAGATTTTTTGGTCAACTTCTTTAAAGAATTGCTTTGGGATTTTAATTGGTATAGCATTGAATTTGTATATTGCCTTTGGTAGGATGGTCATTTTTACGATGTTGATTCCGCCACTCCAGGAACATGGGAGGTCTTTCCACCGTCTGGTGTCTTCTGCAATTTCTTTCTTTAGGGTTTTAAAGTTTTCATTGTAAAGGTCTTTTACCTCCTTGGTTAGGTTTATCCCAAGGTATTTCATGTTTGGGGGGGCTATAGTAAATGGGATTGTTTCTCTCAAGGCTTTTTCACTTCTTTCATTCTGGGCATATAGGAAGGCCTCTGATTTTTGCACATTTATTTTGTATCCTGGTACCCTGCTGAACTTCTGTATTAGTTCCAGGAGCTTCCTGGTGGAGTTTTTGGGATCACTCAGGTATAAGATCATGTCATCTGCAAATAGGGATAGCTTGACTTCTTCCTTGCCGATTTGAATCCCTCTTATGTCCGTTTCTTGTCTTATGGCTTCAGCTAAGACTTCAAGTACAATATTGAATAGAAGTGGTGAGAGCGGACAGCCTTGTCTAGTTCCTGATCGAAGTGGGAATGCTTCCAATTGTTCCCCATTGAGCATAATCCTTGCTGTGGGCTTGTTGTATACAGCTTTTATTATCTTGATAAAAGTTCCTTGCATTCCTACTGTCTCTAGCGTTTTCATCATAAAAGGCTGTTGGATCTTGTCAAAAGCTTTTTCTGCATCTATCAAGAGTATCATGTGGTCTTGGACTTTGGACTGGTTTACATGATGAATTACATTTATTGATTTGCGTATGTTGAACCAACCTTGTGTGCCGGGGATGAAGTCTACTTGGTCCCCGTGAATGATCTTTTTAATATGTTTTTGAGTCCGATTTGCTAAGACTTTGTTGAGAATCTTTGCATCTGTGTTCATCAGAGAGATTGACCTATAGTTTTCTTTTTTAAGTGAGTCTTTATTAGGTTTTGGGATTAAAACAATATTAGCTTCATAGAAGGAATTTGGTAGTGTTCCTTCCTTTGCTATTTGATGGAACAGTTTAAGGAGTATTGGTGTTATTAACTCCTTAAATGTCTGGTAGAACTCTGTGGTGAATCCATCTGGTCCAGGACATTTTTTGGTGGGAAGATTCAAGATTACTTCTTCAATTTCCTTATATGTTATAGGACTATTTAAATAATTCACAACTTCCTGATTCAATTTAGGTAAGTTGTGTTTACTTAGAAATTCATCCATCTCTTTTGTGTTGTCAAACTTCACAGAGTATAAGTTTTTGAAATATGATGTTATAATTCTCTGGATTTCTTGGGTATCAGTAGTGATAACTCCATGTTCATTTCTGATTTTGTTAATTTGGGTTTTCTCTCCCCTGCTTTTGGTTAATTTAGCTAGGGGTGTATCAATTTTATTGATTTTTTCAAAGAACCAGCTTTTTGACTGGTTGATTTTTTCTATCGTTTTCTTAGTCTTGATTTCAGATATTTCTCCCCTTATTTTGCTAATCTCCTCTCTTCTACTACTTTTGGGATCAAATTGCTCTAGTTTCTCTAAAGCTTTAAGCTGCATTGTTGTTTATTTCTGATGTTTCCATTTTTTTGATGTAGGCATTAAGAGCTATGAACTTACCTCTTAGAACAGCTTTCATTGTGTCCCAGAGGTTTTGGTAGGTTGTATTTTCATTATCATTCACTTTCAGGAAATCTTGAATTTCCTTTTTAATTTCTTCCTGAATCCAGTTCTCATTCATCATCATATTGTTAAGTTTCCAGGAGTTAGTGTATTTTCTCTTGTATGATGTGTTGTGGATGTCCAGATTTAGGCCGTGGTGGTCTGATAGGGCACAGGTTAGAATTTCAACTTTTTTGTATATGTGTAGATTCGTTTTGTGGCCCAATATGTGATCTGTTTTCGAGAAAGTTCCATTTGCTGCTGAGAAAAATGTGTATTCTTTGGTACGTGGGTGAAAAGTTCGATAGAGATCTGTAAGGTCCATTTCTTTCAGGGTTTGATTAAGTTCCAAAGTGTCTCTGTTAAGCTTTTGACCTGTTGATCTATCCCACGTTGAGAGGGTGGTGTTGAAGTCCCCAAAAATTGTTTGGGGGTTGGTTTCTTGCCTTAGACTCTGTAGGGTTTTCTTAATGAATGTGGAGGGGCCCGTATTGGGTGCACATATGTTCAGTATTGTGAAGTCTTCCTGGTGAATTGTTCCTGTGACTAAAATGTAGTATCGATCCGTATCTCTTATAATTTTCTTTTGTTTGAAGTCCACTTTGTCTGATAGCATAATGTCTACCCCTGCCTGTTTTCTGCTTCCATTTGCTTATAGAATTGTTGACCAGACTTTTATTTTTAGAGCATGCCTATCTTTTCTGGTGAGATGGCTTTCCTTCAGGCAGCAGATTGATGGATTGTGATTTTTAATCCAAGTTTGTAATCTGTGTCACTTGATTGATGAATTAATTCCATTAACATTTAATGTTATAATGGTGAAACTATTTTTAATTTCAGACATTTATTATGTTTAGTAGTTTTTATAAGTATATTGCTTCGCTTTTAATGGTGTTATATTTGCCTTCTGTTCTCCTGGATATGCCTGTTTTTTTCTTCACGCTTGAGTATCATTTCTAGCATTTTTTGAAGGCCTGGTTTGGTGGACATGTATCTCTTCAAGTTGTCTTTGTGCTGGAAGATTTTTCTTTCTCCCTCGATCATGACTGATAGTTTTGCAGGGTAAATCAACCTGGGTTGACATTTTTGCTCATTCAATACTTGAAGTATGTCTCTCCAAGCTCTTCTTGCTTTTACTGTTTTGACTGAGAAGTCATTTGTTATTTTAATAGGTTTACCTTTAAAAGTGACTTGTTTTTTCTCCCTTGAAGCTCTCAGCACCAGTTCTTTATCTTGAATGTGGAGTGTTTTAACTATTATTTGCCGTGGGGTGCTTGTGTTTTGGTCGTATCTGTTTGGGGTGCAGAATGCCTCTTCTATGTGGATGGGCCTCTCTTTTTTTAGATGAGGAAAGTTTTCCTTGATGATCGTTTGAAAAATTTCCTCAGTGGTGGTATTTTGAGATTCTTGCTCTGGTATTCCATGAATACGCATGTTAGGCTTCTTCAGGGTGTCCCATATCTCTTGGATATTTCTCTCAAGTATCTTTTTGGCTTTAACAACCTCTTCCATTGAGCTGGTTAGTACTCCCACTTTATCTTCAAGGTCTGAAATTCTGTTTTCTGCTTCGTTAGTTCTGTTGATAAGACACTCTGTGGAGTTCTGGGTTGAAGATAACTTGTCTTTTAGCTCAGTTTTAAACTCTGATTGAGTCTGTTTTAACTGCTCTATGCCAGTTTTTGTTTCTTGCACTGTTTTTCTCAACTCCTCCAAGTGTCTGTTGTGTTCCTCTTCAAAGCGATTGATTCGATTATGTAATTCCTCCCGGATTTCCTCTTTCATAGTATTGAACATGGTAATGATCATATTTTGAAAGTCGTTATCCTGGGTCAGGCTTTCTTGGCCATTTTCCATGGGTTTGTTCTGGTTGGAGTCTAACATTATGGGATTAATTCCTTCAGTGGGAAATTTGTTTACTTGAGTGCTGCTTCTCATGGATTTGCACTTTGACTTTGGCATTGTCGTTTTTACTGTTAAGATCTTTCAATTTCACTAAACTGAATTATTTGGCCTGGGGTTCTGGGGGTGGGCAGGGACGGAGCTTACTTAGGTCGCAGATGAGGCCCGGCTGGACGGCGCATGCATCCCGGCAGGCGGAGCGGAGTGGGGAAGGGAGGATGGGGGCGTCGGCGTGGAGCTATTTAACCCGAGGGGAGCTGGGGCAGGTCCCGGGCGCAGGGGCAGGTCCTCCTGGTCCCTCGGTCCTGCGCGCAGCTCCGGCTGGATGGTGGGGTAGAAGCTGGGTCCCTTGGGCTGACCTGGGGTTCCGGTGGGAGGGCGCGGGCGGAGCTTACCTAGGTCGCGGATTTATTTTTATTATTTATTCAATTATGCGTGTGTGTGTGTGTGTGTGTGTGTGTGTGTGTGTGTGTGTGTGTTTGTGTAGAGTCACAGGCGAACCACCATGGACCGCCTCCACCTCCTCCTGTTTAACTCTGCCCCGGGATTCACAGGCTTCTCGGGCCGCCCCCACTTACGCCTGGCATCTATACGTGAGGTCTAGGATCCAAACTCAGGACAATCTGCCTGCAAGGCAGAGGCTTAACCCCTGAGCCACCATCTCCAACCCCCTAAAGTGCCTTCTTGTACACATGCCTACACACACGTGGATGTACAGAGAGATAGAGGGAGCGAGAGAGAAATAAAACATTTTTAAAAAGAATATAAATAAAGTATAAAAAGCAAATAAGAACGTTGAGGTTTGTTTGGTGCAGTGGCTATAGGGTCTCTAATGTGGATTCAGAACCATACTCCTAAAATGGGGGGACGTACATGTGTGGACTGTATGTGCATGTACATGTGCCTTTGTTCCACTGTATTATCTAACCATTCATTGAAAAATGGCTGTCAGTAACTCTCTTCCTCTCTCATCTCCTGTTTTCTCTCGCCTCTCTTTTCTTCTCTTTCTACTTCTCTCTCTTTCTCATTATTACCCAGTTTGAGCGCCTATCTCATTCACTAGACTTGATTCTCAATTATTTCTGACCACCAAAAGAAAGTCTTCACAGAAAGAATATTTTCCATTGCTGACAATATTCAGCAAACATGATGGCCTGGCTATTTTTGAAACACAGTCCAATATCTACAATAGTGCTTCATATGTTAAAAGATTTTATAATGGTTTTCCCACAAGCATCATCAATGATTCCAGCAAATAGAATTTGCACTATTCTCAAAAAATGATTCTGTGTGACTGAGCAGTGGTCACATGTGTGAAGACTAGCATAACTGGGATGTAATTGGACCTTTTAACTTGAAATAAGGTATCGTCCCAAATGCCTTTCTTGAGGTGAGAAATAGTCGCTAGTATATTTTATGCTTATTTAAAAGTCATTTGAAGTGACTGCCTTAGCCCTAGCTAAGATGACAGTGACTGAACTAACAAAGTGATAGATACATTAAGGATGGAGAAAAGTGGATGAAGGCAAAATCAATGGAACTTACTATATAAGTGGCTGTGGGATCTTGAGGGTAAAAAAAAAAAAAGACACTTAAGATGATTACAGATTGAAGGACACCTAGTGCTTTATTCACCCAGCAGTCTCCTCCATTCTTCTAGGAATTTTCTCTCTACCCACCTCAATTTTTTCTGTGCTAGTAGTAACTGCCATGCACTCAGATGACCCACTCATCAAACAATCTAGGAATGTCTTAAGGATGGGCATTTGGCTTTGTCTCAATAAGGTCCCTTTCTCTCACTTATTCTGCTCTATTACAAGAGAACTCAATCATTCCTTTAGTAGCTATAAGTTGTAATTCAGTAAAGCAGCACACCCAACAGAAATATGCTGTGAGCCAAGTATGTCATTTCAAAGGTTCTTATGGCCACATTTAAACAGAAGCATGTGAAATCAATCTTAATAATATATTTTTCTTAGTACAGTGCATCTCATACACTATTATTTTACCATAGAATCAATCATAGAATCAATATTTTCTTAATTAATGAAGTTGTTTACATCCTGTTTTTCCTGTACTTACTGGACATCGAACTTTAAGCCATGTTTTCTACTTACAGTAATAAATAAAATTAACAATGACTTTGAGTTTGAATAAATTTGTAATACATGTGACAATTTTATCAGTTTTGTATGAATACCTCTGTTCTTTACCATCATTATTAATTCTAAATACTTCTCAACTTAAGAGTTATATCTTGATAAACCTATCAAAGACTGGAAACGTGGAAAGTACATCCAACTTCTCAAGTATTGTGATGTAACACGGTATGGTACAGAGTTCTGTCAGCATCACAGGTGAGTAACTTAGTACATACTGCTAGCCTGAAAGAAAATCAAAATTTACAAACTGAAGTATGGCTTCACTGAAAGCATAGTACTTTCACACCATCATAAATTTGAAAAATCATGAGTCGCATGAACTGAGGAGAAACCCATGGGACCTGGGCCTGTTAGATACAGGTGCCAACTGATAGTTTAAGCCTAAAGTTTTGAGGATGTCTGTGAAGAAATTGTAGAGAAGACAAATCCTAAGGAGGCTTATGAGAGAATGTTTAATTGATATGGGAAGACCCAGGCCATGATAGATGAGGTGCAGAGAGCTGGTTCAATAGTTTAGGATACTTTGGAATACTTCAACAAACTCACAAACTGATATGTGAGGATTTTTGTCCTTTTCTCAGGAATCTCTATGGCTATGGTATGGCCAGTTTAACCAACTCCTGGTGTTGGTTTGAACTCTCCTGCAAAGCTAGACTATGAGCTATTCTTAGAATTGTAAGCAAGAATAGCATCCCTTGTTTCCTTAATTTTCTAGTTCCTACATTTATCAGCAACATGAAGACAAATTGCAACAAGACCCTAAAAACTACTCATGACCAATAATGGGCAGCTAACATATTTGGAGCAGGAGACCCAAAAACTCCTTTTATGTGCCCATGAAACAGCCTCCAGGGATCCAGGAGATAGTCCAGAGCCCAAGATCACACAAAGGACTCTGATGAAACTCAGTGGGACATGGGACAAAATGTAAAGATCATAACATGGTAGCAAGAATTGCATGGAAGGGGACCTGAGAGGGGGAAAAAAAGACGAAATATAGGGGAACAGGAGGGTGGAAAGGAGAGGGATGGATTGATGAAGGAAAGGGAAGGAGGGAGGCAGAGGGGAGGTAAGAGGTAGAGATTCAGTATGCCTGTAAAACTAGAAACAAATACACATATGTATGCATATATGTATGGATAGTGAAGAATAATAAGAATGTATCAGATACACATATGAAATTGTCAAATAAAACAAAATATATCAATAATGAAAGAAAAATAAAAATGTCAGTCAAATCATCTGAAGTTCAGAAGCTTCTGAAATTGCTTGCTTGACCTTTTTCATGTGGATCTTAAATGTGAAGACTCACTTTTACTCATACTCTGAGCAGACACTGTGAGGAACTGGAGTACACATGAAAATAGAAACATCGGTGTGCCACAATGTCTTAATTAATGTGATATGTATTTTATTCTCTAGCTTGATGTTCACTGAGACCTATCTTTATGAGCATACCACATATTGAGGCACACTTCTAGAAACAGCCTGTGTGCATATGTGCATATTCAAGTTGGTAAAACAGCCTGACTTCGAAGGGAACTGAAGGCCCTGTAGTAGCCAAACAAAAAAGATACAGTTACACAGCTCTCTCTCTCTCTCTCTCTCTCTCTCTCTCTCTCTCTCTCTGTCTCTGTCTCTCTCTCTCTCCTCTCTCTCTCTCTCTCTCTCTCTCTGTGTGTGTGTGTGTGTGTGTGTGTGTGTGTGTGTGTGTGTGTAGGTCCACATGTACCACAATGCACATGTCAGAAGACAATGTCAGAAGGTCAGAAGACATTTTCAGGACTCAGTTCTCTACTTTCACATTTTTTTTAGTCAGGCTCTGTCTTATTTCTGCTACTGCTCAACCTTTGCTAGGGTAGCTGGCTTGTGAACTTCTTCCTGGGGATTCTCCTAATCTTCACTTCCCATTTTGCCATGTAAGCATTGTTAGCATTACAGATGCGAGTCTCTGTATCTGGCTCACAGTGGGTTATAGCAATGGAACTCAGTTCGTCTCACTTGTATAACAAACACTTGCCCACTGAGCCATCTTGTCTGATCATGGAAATAAATTTTGTCATTGAACCCTGAAATGCTCAGCCGGAATCAGGCCAACCAAATTTCTCCCGTCCTAAGGCTCAGAGAATCTTGCAGAAGAGGGGGTACTGAGATTGTAAGAGCCTAAAGGTGGGGAGGTCCACTGCTGGCAAGGATATTGCAGTGAAGATAGGGCTGCTGTGTCTAAGAACTCACTGCAACGAGACTTGTTCTCACCAGACCTGCACAATGGCTGACATACTACCATTCCCCCATAGACTAGTGAGAACCATAGGAGAAATCACATGCAGTGGTAAGGGCTAGGGCTAGACAGGTGAAAGGCAGTTCCTATCAGTGGGTCTACCCAAGGAAGGGCCACTTGGTCTGCCACAGAGGTCTGAACCCCTATTAGAACAAACAATCCAAAGGGAACTCTAGGGACCATAGAAGCAGACAGGAGAGTGGGAGGGAATGGGATAGATCGATGAAGGTAGGGAATGGTAGAACAGGAAAAGGGGAGAGGGGAAGGGGGAAGAAGGGACAATCACTCATTTTGCTTGTAAAACTAGAAAAAATTAAATTTTAAGGAAAAGAATCTGCATCAAACTTCTGGAAGATATTTTGAATGAATTTGAACATTTCCCTGATGGGATTTTCAAGAGGAAACGATAATTGAGCAACAATATCCAAGTGAGACCAAAGGCAAAGAGGCCCAATGAGAAATAAAAATTCATCTTTTTTTTCATTTAAAATTTTTAATAAACAACAAAATAGTCCAGAAATGACTTTGCCTTTGTAAGAATGTCATTTTTGGAAGAAGAGGGAACTACAATATTCGATGAAAGACTCCTGAGCTGGCCTGACCTCAGCTAGCATTGTTAGAATAATCATTGATACAATACTGCCCTCTAGCAATGGCTCAGACTGGGCCAGTAGAACCCTCCTGACACCCAGAGTAAGTCCAAACAGAAAAGAAGTGGTCACTTAAGTTGGCTCCCTATGAGAAACTAAACATCATGAAGATGAGTTAAGGCCTCAGAATTGGCCACACGACTTCTCCAGAGTCACACAGATGCATCTCTGGGGGCAGCTGGAATTGGAGTTCAGATTTTCCATCTTCCCTGCCCCCTCTCTCATATACTCTTGCTTCCTAACCCTCTGTATGAAGGTGGTGAACTTTCTGCAAAAAGGTTATGGAGAAACGTTGAGTGGTCTCAGGAAAATGAAGGGTTAATTATTGTCACAGCAATTAATTATTTAAGTTATTTTAAGTTTTTATAAAGGAAGGGCAAAAGAGAAGAGAAAAAGCACAGATCCCTGGGAGGGGAAATTCTATAATGGGCTGTTTCTGAACCTGTAGCAAGCTCCAACATACAATCCCACACTCACCCTTATTCGAAAGCAACCATTATGTACTGGAGCAGATGAAAGAAATTTATTATGGGTCTGAACCACTGGGGAGAATGTGCCTTTCTGAACCTCCTCTCCTGATTCTGAAAGTGTTGGAGTAACAGCATTAGTGGAGGATGGAGTGAAAAAAATAAGCATAATCTCAACATGTTTTCCAAAAGTGAAGCCTTACATCAATATTCATAGTAGTAAAGCCAGAGAATAGTTGACTTCCTAATAAATGTTAGGGAGAAGTTTAGCATCACTATTCATGAGGGAGATACAATTCACAATAATAAAATACACCACTTCATCCCCACTGGGATAGCTAGAAATGAAAAGTCAGGAGCCAAGGATGAGGCCCTGGAGTCAATCCCAGTACCACAAGATTGTGAGGCAATAACAAGTGTTACCCAGGATACAGAGAACTTAAAACTTTCACACTGCTGGTATGTTAGCTTCATGTTCGTCTTGCTGAATTAATGCAGGACCTAAATAGGTGATCAACGGGTTTAGTATTTTTAGTTACAGTCCACTATGGCAGCAAAGTTCGCAGTAACATCAGATGACAAGAGAACCAGCCACTATGTCCACAAGAAAAAGTGACAGCTGAGCATATCTTCTGGCTTGCTAGGCTTTCAGTCTGTCAATTTCCAACCGCCACCTTCTCCCTCAGTCTTAACTTCCTGCCCAGAAAATGGCCACGCCTACTCTGGGCTGGGTCTTCCCACATCAATTAGACAATCTCCTACAGACTTGCTCAGAATATTGACTTAACTAAATAATTGTTCGTAGGTGTGCCTAAAGGCTTAGTTCTCGATTTTCAAGTTACTGCTACAGCTAGTGAGAAACAAAAATGGCCTAGTCACTTTAGAAACTGACTTCACAGTTCCACAAATCACCACATGCTATAGGAACTGCATTCTTAGCTATCCACCTAATGAAATGAAAATGTAAGGATTAACAAAATCGAAGATAATATGAAAATTCTATAATTAGACTCTTATTTTATAATAAATAAGCAAAACTAATAGAAAATTTGTGTTCAAACAAAACTTCTACTCTAAGTTCATAGCAGCAGTGAGAATAATAACCCCAAATTGGAATGAATCCACAAACCCATTAGATGACAAATAAATAAATTAAACACAGTATATATTATTTGTATAGTGTGTAATATAAGCAATGAAATATTATTCAACTAGGAAAAAGAATGGAGTACTGATGCAAAATGCATGAACCTTATAAGAATTTATTAAAAGAAACCAGTCACAAGTCCAAATATGATTCCACTCGTGTATAATGTCCAAACAGGTAAACTATACAGAATAAAATAAATTGTTTCCAGAGACTGTAGGTAATGGCAAATGGGAAGTGACTACTTAAAGAATATGAAGTTTATTTCAGGGAGGTATAATACTGTAAAATTAAATCGTGGTGACCATTGTTCAAATATGTGACTAGATTAACTCTGAATTATACATTAAATGGTTGCTATATGATAAGAGAATTATAGCTCAATAAATCTATTTCCAGAAAAGTTTTATCATATTAGGGAAAATTATGGGAAAGCAAGAACCCTATTTAATAGCATAGCTGCTATTTTAAGCTGTCAATTGACATTTCAGAACTGAGTTTGTAGGCACACCTATCAGGAATTAGCTACTTAAGACAAGTCTAAAAAGGATTGTCTTAATTGCATAACTGATGCGGAAAGACCCATCCCATTCTCTGGAAGGTGAATAAAGTTGAAGAAAGAACTTGTTGGCTTTGGTAGTGACAAGGTAGAAAACAGCATCCGTCCTCGCCCTTCTGCTCCAGCTGTGGGTATGATGCGGCCAGTTCCCTTGGCTACTGGTGGGAGCTCTCCTGCTATCATGAACCACTGTAACCTCTAATCATGAGCATGAATAAAAATCCCATTGCTTCTCCAAAATGCTTGGGTTCGATACTCATTGCAGCAACAGATTAGGTACCTAGAACAAATAGCAACTTACACATCTGTCCTTATAGACCAGAGAGATTTTACAGCAATGCTGTCACTGACTGGGGAATTGTTTCTTCTTAAATCTTACCAATTTCTCAGGTACCAGTCCAGTCTATTTGTGATTATAGAATCTTGGAGATGAATAAAGAATTGTTCAAGAGTTTGTCAGAAAAAAAAATTGTGTTTTGTGCTATCTTTAGCAGCATGGGGCTATAACTAAATCTATATAGAGAAGGCTAACATAGTCTTGTCTGAAGATGACACACCAGTTCACATAGCAGTTCACATTTTCTTTTTGATGGCTTTTTAGCATTTTATTTACTTATTTATAGTTAGGGAGGAGTCAGAAGACATCTCTGCGAAGTCAGTTCTCTCTTTCCACCATATCAGCCCTGGGGATCAAACTCAGATTCTTGGGCTTGCATGGTAATTGCCTTTACCAGGTAAGAAATCTCACCAGTGCCAAATTTTCTTCAAAGGAAAAAATGTCTTCGTTTCATACTGACTCTTGACTTACAGTGGAGGATGTGTACAGAACTGGACGTTCTGCCACGGTGCTAAAATTCTTTTATCTGGTAACTGGGATCTCTCGCCACTTTCACATTGGCCATAGAGGACTGAGAGCTTGCTGATACACACACCAAGATCCTACTTTCGTTTGGCTGCTCCTAGGAATTTCTTTTTTCTTATTTCAGACTCAGCTATGAACTTTACCACCTTAACTCAACCCGATACACACACACACACACACACACACACACACACACACACACACACACACACACACATACATGCATTAATGTGCATGTTTTGTCCAGCATTATTTCAAGTTTTAGTGAGGGAAGCCATGCCAGACTACAGATTATCTCCATGAACTTGCAGACATAGAATCTAGTGCCTTTTCAGTGTGCAAATTCTCCTGTAGTGTTAGAACCAGAATAAACTTCCATAGGAGAAGGGTGACATTGGAAGATAGGCATATGCAATATCTAAATAACCACATTCCTGTCTTATTCACTTCCCCCAAGTCCCTTGGCAAGGGAGAGGATAAAAGCTGAAACAGAAGCATGGGCACTGGATGTAACCATATGAATTCCTTCCATCTGCACAGTCCTAAGCCAAGATGCTTGTCCCAATGGGAAGATGCCTGAGGGCTAACCTTAGCTTCCTTCTTAGTTTACACCTCAAACCTGATACTGATCGACTCTGAACCCACCGTTAGGCCATGGTCCTGATCTCCTGGGGTTTATTATGGGCCACAGTTGTTGATTCTTTTCTTTGAATATTAAAGATGTTTGCAAATGTCAGGGAGGGATTCATATCTGCATCTACATTGGGAGAATAGAAAAAAGCAGGATCATTTTTATTCAGACTTCCTACTTTACTTTGATTCAAATTTTAGATGCTGTTCAGCAGTGATTTTTTTCAGTGAGTCCTCAGAGGAACAATTTAGCTCTTAGTAACAAAGTTTTACATATCGTAGAGCAATTTTTAGTGTAGGAATCTAAGGATAGACTTCATGTATTCGAGTGACAACTTGGGCCAATTATTTAACTTTTCTGTGCCTAAGGTTCCCAGTGTGTGAGATACTACTAATGTGACCACTTACTTTGTAGGGATGGTGTAATTTTCCTTCCAGAAACATAGTACAAAAGCAGTGTTGCTTCTGTTCAGGGGACAAGGTGTGACACACAACCAAAAGGGGCATTCCTGTCCTTTGAGTGAGGTCCACTTCGACCTTCAGCCAAAGATGCCAGAAGGAAGGTATATTGGACTTTTCCCTGTTATGATAAAATACCTGACATAAATAACTTAAAACTAAGAAATATTTATTTTGGCTCACAATTTCAGATGGTTTCAGCCCATAGGTCTCTGGCTCCATTGTTTCTGGACAATGTTGATACAGACCATCCTGGCATTAGGGCATGATGAAGCAACATTGCTCAAGACATGTTGGCCAAGAAGCAGAAAGAGACAGACAGGAAGGGACACATACATGATACAGTTTCCACTGACCTACTTCCTCCAACTTGACCCCACCTCCTAAAGTTTCCAGCACCTCCCAAAATAGTGCTACCAGCTGGGAACCAAGTCTCCAACATAGGAGCCTTTAGGGGACATTTCAGGCTCAAACCATAACCGCAGAGCAGCATTGTTTAGGCCATGACTGTGTGTTGCCACCAGCAGCTGGAGCAGTGTCAAGCAGCTGCCCTACATGGTCATGTGGGCAGCTGATTTTCACAAGGCAGGGTAAGAGTGGGGAAGCAACAGGCAATGACTGTTTCAGAACATCTGATACTATTGGTGTCTTCCCCATTAATCAGAGGAAACCTTCAAGGCACAGAGATCCTGTAGCACACAGGTGAAGGAAGGTGTTGGTGACATCCAAGTTGTCCTTGTTTGTATGATCTTATTTTTATCCATGAGCCAGTGAGACCTGGAGACATAGCATTTTAAAAAATGGTCTCAAGTACTGGGGTATACGATAGCCCAGCTCCCTGAAGCTGCCGAGTGGCTCTTGAAATATGTCTAAATATAACCTTTAGGTGGGTAGACCAAGACTAAGCTCAGACCGAGTAATACTGGCTTTCATTAGTTCCATTTATCTCTAGTGAGAGGAAAACGCAGAAGGAAGATAAATGGCCAGGAAGAAAATAAAGAGTTGTCATTACACTCCATTATCATGGCTATGAAAAAAAAATAAGCCATTTTGAAGACCTCTGTCTTCCTATATACATTTTGTCTTCAGAATTATGACTTACACATCATTAATTTCATTGTCATTAAAAAACAAAGCTAATTATTGCTTTCTGATATAAAAAGCAATCCTAGTCGAACATGGTTGTCCACGTACCACTCAGGTCAGAACTGGGCCAGATCTGACTCAACAGGCACAGAAGAAAGGGTGCAATCTGGATCCCCAGAGGCTGGTTGTCTCTCTGCCTGGAATTTGTGTTGCCCAACTTACTGCCCTCTTTTTCCTTAGGCAATAGCACTGGCAATTGAGGCAGCAGCAGGCAGCCCCAAGAGTCAAATTCTCATGTACAGTACCATGGGGCTGCCAATTTGTCTGTCAGCCTTTGCTTTTCCTGAGATTCATTTTCCTCTTCCTGGAAATTAGACCCAATGTTTAGGGCAATGGAGCAGCAGATCATCCCCAAAGAGGCTTTGAGTTCTGTTTGTAACTTTCCTTCCCCATTACTGTCACCCTAGATCACTTGCCCAGCCAGTCCCTAGGATGTTACACCAAGGGCTCAGCTGCCTCTGACCCTTTCTTCAATCCTATCTCCAAGCTCTTGCCAAGTTAGCTTTCTAAAATATGTTTCTAATTTTGTCATTCCTTCTGTTTTTGACAGATCTGTGAGCAACCTGATTACACAGATTATTACTGAACAAATAGATTGGTTCTATTTTGTATCAAATTTCCCACTCTCTTGTTTCTTATCCTCATAGTCTTCATAATTTAAATGTCTTTTTAGACTATGTTCTTCATTCTAGCACAATACGATCCAAAGACAAATTTATATGACGCTTACATGCTAATGAATTATGGCACAAAAATATCATCTCTGTTTTCTGTAATTATACATGTTTCTAGAAGAACATAAAACTTTGTAAAATAAAACACTGCAATATACAACATAAAAATAAAATAAAGTATGTTCTTGCTTATTTTTTTATTTCCTCCCTTAATTTGGATGGAAGTTTTATAGGAGCAAAGGTTTTATGTGTTCCCCTGCTGACACATTAAATTGAAGGAAGAACTCAATAAATCAAATTTTAGTAGCCATAATTAATTCATTTTTTCACAAATGGCCTTTATTTGTTTTTATGATTACAAATGTAATACATGCTTACTGTAGAGAATCTGGAAAGTACAGAGAACAATAAAAAGAAGAAAATTAAAAAAAAACACCCATAAGCCACCACCTGAAGGCAAACACTGCTCTTATTATGATCTAACTACCTATGCCTGTTTAGAGACCAAGCCCCTCGTGAAGAGTGCTGGCCATGAAACACAACAGCCAAGGGGAAACAAGGGCAATTAGCAACAGAGGGGCTCTCCCAGAGGTCAGAACTAGAGATTCTACACTGGAGGACAAGGGCCATAAACAACAGATCAAGAGGACAGAAGCCAACCACACAAGAACAAGTTGGGTCACTGTAACACTGTAGTGAGATGGTTCTTATCAAGAATATAGCCCAGGACCTGCCACATGGCACATTACCAACAACTGTTAGCCATGACTATCACCACTAGTAATATTATGGGTCAAAGCAAATGGCTCAGGATGAGGACTATAAACAGGGCAAGGGCCCTGGAGATCCATTTTAGATACTATGAGTTGGGGCATATAGGGGAAAGTCTACAGGTTTGAAAGAGTGGCATAAGAGTGAGTATCTCTCTCTTTGTAGGCTCCCCTGTCAGGTGGAATGCGACCATGTTTTCCTCAAGTTTGCCTGATGACACTTGGCAAGACACTCTAAGGTGTTTTGAGGTAGGACATGATTTCTCCTGCCTAGACTTCTCCCTGGACCAGGAATTAGAACTGGCTTTACTGGTGATGGGAGTTCAGAAACTCACACACCATACACTCTTTTTAGTCCACACCGATTGTTAGAGCAGGTCACAGGCATGTAGGTGAAAGAGAAAGTCAAGGCAGCCAATGAAGAGATAAGGTAGGATGTGCCTGGAGGGGAAGGCTAGAGGGTGAAGGCAACAAGGCTTCTGATGCATTGAGTGGAATGGGTCCAGGAACCAGTCTTCCAAGTTAGCAGCCGAGTCAGAAAACACAAGAAAAGATTCCAGGGAGCACTACTTGTTGGTGGGGCCCTTTGGTTGGCTCATGCTCTGCCGAAGGTGATCATGGAGACGTTCTTGGGGGTCTCCATGCTCTTTCAGATAGTAACAGCGTTTAGGAACATGCTGGTGCTGTGAGTGAAAGGAGAAAAATAACAGAAGTAAGACTTGTTCACTTGTCCTGTGATCAAAAAAAAAGTGTGTTCTGCCTGTGGTTAAGTTCAGTAAGCTAGCTAGTCAAAGAACTTAGGTGATATGCTTGCTCATAGAAAGTGTACCCAAGTACTGGGCTACCGAAATCACCTAGTAACCTCTGTCCATGACATCATGTATGTTTATAGGGAGGACCCGATCTGTAAAAGAGGAATTCCCTCAGACTTGAAAATTGAAATGAGTTCAGCAAGTTCCCTTATAACCAGAAGACGAGTGCTTTAAAAACACCCCAAGCCTTCAGTAACTTGAGTCAGACATTGTTTCTGAAAATGGCCGAGATGCCACAAGTAACTACACATCCACACTCCCTGATAAAATTCTTCAATGAGTCTTTATGGTCAGGAAATTCAGCCCTTCTTGCCTCTTCCATAAGGCTACTTGAAATACTAAGAGTGTATTCCCCTTCCTTAATTGTACTTGAAAAGACTAAGTGGTGCTTTTCCTATCATTACCTCATCTATTTCCCAACTCAGAAACCATGAGCACATTTCCCCTTCATTACCTCGTCAGTCTGCTGCTGAGAGCCCAGCTCATTCTCCATGGCCTCCTCATTGTTTCGCTTACAGGCTGTCGGCAGAACCTGGCTTGAGTTGCCTGGGGAATCCTTCTCTTCAGCCAGCTGGCACTCGGTATAGAGAGACCTGTCTATCAGCTCCTTTAGGCTGCCGGCCACCTTCAGGAAGATACTACCCATTTTGGTGGTAACAGCCTCCGAGAGTCCTTCCAGAAACCTGGTCCGTAGAATGGCATCGGACCAAGACAAATGTCGGGCCAGCAGCAGGAAGTCGGTGGCATACTGCCTGACTGATTTCTGGCCCTGCTTGGGATGGCAGAGAACAGCATTGAGAATATCTATCTCAGACAGGGAGTCATACAAGCCCTGTGATCTTCTCAGGAAAGATTTATTTTCACTGGAGAGGGGGTTTCCTACCTCCATCTGCAAGATGGACCACCTCTCTGCGGCTCCCAGATGAAGAGACACCAGGAATGCCATTCTCTCAGAATCGTTTAAAAATCCCTTCATTTGCTTCTCCTCATCAATCTCCACATCTTCTTCTCCAGAGCATGAACCTCGGGCTGCTTCCTGCTCTTCTAAGAGGTAACAGAGTGCTGGTGTCAACATGCCGAAGGAGGGCACTTCATTTGGTGGTGGATTTGTCGTTTTCGGGGTGGTTGTGGTCGTGTGTGGTGTGGTCTTGGACCCAGAAGTTGTGACTTTGACAGGAGGAGGGGATGCTTCTCCAGAACCTGTGGCTTTCATTTCCAGAGTGGGCATCCTTCCAAAGGCTGTTGGTGGCGCAGACACTGTTGCAGGGCCTGGAGCCCTCATTAGTGGTGTAGACGTCCCTCCAGAGTCTGTAGCCCTGAGTAGTGGCACAGACATCGTTCCTGAAACAGGGGCTCTTGTAAGTGGTGCGGCTGCTGCTCCAACAGCTAAGGCTTGCATCGGGGACCTAGCCATCCCCCCAGAAACTGGGTGTGTTGGGTGTGGAGAAGTTGTAGCTCGAGAACTCATGACTTTCGTTTGCAGAGTTGACATTGCTCCAGAAGGCATGGTTTTCATTCGTGGCATAGACATTTCTGCCGAAGTAATGGGTGACATCAAAGGCACAGGCATGGTTCTAGAGGCTGTGGCACTCATTAAAGGCTTGGACATCCCTCCAGATGCCATGGCTGTCAGCTGTGCAATGGACATCTTTCCAGAGGTGGGAGCTCTAGTTACATTTGTGGTCACAGCTCCAGAGGTGGAGGGTCTTCTTAATGGTGTGGACATAATCGCAGAGGATGATGCCCTGACTCGAGGTGAGAATATCCCAGCAGATGCTGGAGCTTGCAGTGGGAGTGGACACATCTCTCCATGAGCTGTGGGCATTGTTTGTGGTGTGGGCCTTGCTCTAGAATCTGGGTTTCTCATCAGCGGCACGGATGTCCCTCCAGAAACTGTAGGTCTCACAAGTGGCATGGACACCACCGCAGGTGATGAAGCCTTCATTGGTGGTGTGGACACTATTCCTGAGGCCGTGGCTGTCATTTGTGGAGCAGGAATTGTCCCGTAAGCTGTGGCTCTCCTAAATGGGGCTATCTCTCCAAAGGCTGGGAGTCTTGTCCATGACAGAGATCTTTCTCCAGACAATGAGGTTCTTACAAACTGTGTGGATGTCTCTTCAGGACCTGTGGGTCTCATAACTGGTGTGGACATTTCGCCAGACACCTGAGATCTCATCTGCATCCCTCCTGAAGTCGCAGGTCTCATGAGCAATGTGGACACCCCTCCAGAGTCTTGAGTGCTCATTGGTTGATGATGTACCTTGTCAGAGGACGTGGCCCTCAAGTGTGATGTTAGTATTGTTCCCGGACCTGCAGCTCTCACAAGAGTTACAGATGTGTCTCCAGAGGTGATGGCTGTTGTTTGTGCTGTAGACATTGCTCTAACATCTGTGTCTCTCATTAGCTGTGTGGACATTGCTCCTGAGGCTATGTCTGTCATTAGCGGGGTGGGCATCACTCCGGAAGCAATGGTTGTTGGTTGCTGCATGAACATTGTTCCAGAAGCTTTGGGTGTCATTTGTGGCTTAGACAATGCTGCAGAAGGTGGGGCTCTCATTTGTGGTGTGGACATCACTCCCAAGCCTGGGTCTCTCATTACCAGTGTGGATGGTGATCCAGAGGTTTTGGCTGTCATTAGTGGAGTAGACATTACTCCCGAGGCTGTGGCTCTCATTTGCAGTGGAGCTGTCAATCCCAAGGCTGTGGTTCTCATTTGTGATGTGGACATTGCTCCGGTGACAGGCGCTCTGATTTTCTGTGCAGACCCAGAAGCTGGGATTGTTGGTTGTGACATAGACATTATGTCAGAGGCTGTGGCTGTCACTAGCTGCGTGGACATCACCCCAGAAGCTGGGGTTTTTATTAGCTGTGTGGGCATTGATCCACTCCCTGTACCTTTCATAAAACCTATGGGCATTGTTCCGGAAGTGTCAGCCATTGTTAAATGTGTCGACATCACATTAGATGCCGTGCTTGAGATTTGCTCTTCGAGTATTGCTCCAGGGTTTGTGACAGTCACAAACATGGATCCAGACCCTGGGGCTGTCTTTTGTGATGAGGACATATTTCCAGAAGCTGAGGCTTGCATCAATGATACGGGCATTGCTCCCAAGTCAGACACTTTCACTGGCATTGGGGTCATCGCTCCAGAAGTCGCTGCTCTTATTGGTGGAGCAGACATGACCTCAGAGTCTAGATTCTGTGTGAGCTGGGGGGCCATCACTCCAGAGCCCAGAGCAGGCATCAGCTGGGTAGGCATCACTGTGGATGTTAGGGCTGCCATTAGTAGTGGGGACATTGTCTCAGTATCTGGGACTGCCTTTGGTAGTGTGGATATTTCTCCAGCATCTGGGATTGATGGTAATGGTGTGGCCATGGCTCCAGAGCCTGAAGCTGACATCGACAGTGGAGGCAGGATTCCAGAGTCTGGACCTGACATGAGCACTGTGGACATGCCCTCTGTGTCTTGAGGGCTTGTTGGTTGTGTTGATGCCTCCTCAGAAGCTAGTGCTGACATTATCAGGGACGATATCACTTCTGAGTCCGTGCCTGACATGAGCAGCGATGATATCTCTCCAGAGGCTAGGGCCGTCATTAGCACTTTGGACATGGCTTCAGTATCCTCATCTGTAATTTGCAATGGGGACATAGCTTCAGAGCCTGGAGCTGCCATTGGTGGTGTGGATGTCACTCCAGGATTCATGTCTGGAATCAGGAGTGGGGATATCTCCCCAGGATCTGTGGGTAGCATTAATGATGTGGACATTGCCTCAGAAGATGACGTGCTCATTATAGATGCAGACATCCCTGCAGAGGATGGAGCTGGCATGGCCAGTGGTGATATCTCTGCAGAATCTGGCGTTGACATTAGCGTTGAAGATATTGTCCCAAAGTCAGGAATTGCCAGCATTCCTGGAGACATTAACCCATAGTCTGAAGTGGACAGCAATGGGGACAATGTTCCAGAATCTGACACTGGCATTAGCAGTGGGGACAGAGCCCCCGAGTCTGCCACTGGCATTAGCAGTGGGGACAACGTCCCAGAATCTGAGGTTGGCATGAGTGGTGGAGAGAATGCCTCAGAGTTTGGGGTTCCCATGAGAGGTGTAGGCAGATTGTCAAAGGCTGGGGATGTCATCCCTCCAGGAGGCTGTGTGGACATCCCTCCAGGGTCAGAGGCTGAAGTTGAGACTGTAGACAACTGTAAATGAGAAGGCTGGATTTGAACCTCTGCTCTGGTGTCTGGAATTGCTCTAGAGAAGTCTGTCCCCCTGTTTTGGGGGTCACCATTTTCCTCCCTCATTATATTGTTGAATCGCAGTGAATGTAATTGTCCTGACATATCTTCCATGAACACCAGACGAAGTCCCTAAAGTGATGACAGTGATGACATCAGTAGTCCTGCTGAATCCCACAGGTCAAAAAGCTCTGTAAGCAGAAAAGAAGTTTGGAGGTCAAAAATCAGTATTAAAAACAGACCGGTTATTCATGCTGAAGAGTTGCTTTTATGAGTTACCCTGTATATGTCCCAGAGGTGGCTCTCCCAGTCTGAAGAAACTGTGTAGCAACACATAGCCCTGAATTGGGAGCAACTACCCCTTCAACCTCTCTCCTTTTCAGAACATACTCAGTTCTACAGCACTGCTTCCAAACTTACAAATGCTGAAAACAAGCCTAAGTCAGGCAGTCCTGTATCAAATGAGTCAGCAGCACCACCTTCTGGCCAGTGCTAAGAAGTGCACTTGGGCTGTGCTATACCAAGGCAGTCAAGTCAGTCAAGATATCAGTAGACCTGGAATAGAAAGCCCTTTACCCCATGAAAATCATTAGTTACTGGTGCTTATTGAATGCTGCCAATGCTTAAGAGCATGTTTTATTACAATGATGTCCCCGAATGTCCTCAAGAAAAATAGGACATTTTTGACCAATGACTCAGAATATGCTTGCACAAAGTAAAATTTTGCTTAATATTATCTTCATTTTTAGTAACGATAACAATCATCACAACTATGTACTGCTCGCTTAGTAGCTTCATGGCAAGAAATTTTCTTTAAACAAGTATACACAATTTAAACTGCCTATATACTTTTATTTCTATTTTGCCAACTTCCTAAAATAAACCAGAGTTGGAGATAAAACAGGGTCACTGTGACAATAACAATCTGAATACCTTCGATGCTCACCCCTTCCTTAAGGTTGCTTATTCTTTGGCATTATTTATCTGACATCCTAGACTACGGTTCACTGGAAATCCAGTGAAATGCATGGAAATTCCAAGTTTCTCTGGTAACCTGGGAGGGAGACACTCTCAGAGCCTCGCCTCTCTGGCCTATACTCCCCAAAGCAGACTCTTTGACACACAAGTTGGAAACCAATGCATACATTACACAAGATTGACGTGTTCCCATAGCTCAATCATACCCAAAGTGGAAAATGACTGGCTACATTGGGACAATGTCACAAAAGTCATCAATCCCAAGGCTGCATAATAATGAGAAAACAAACGGTAGAAATACCAACAGCAAACATTTCTTGAGTATACACTGGCTGGCAAGTTCTGTTAGGCATTTTATCTGCCTCATATCATTTGATCCCTACAGCAACAGGAAGAGATCTTAGCAGTCCTCTTTTCTTTGTCTGACGGATAAGAGAGATTTAATAATTTGCATGTGGTCCAAGGATTTCCCAGATTTCCCAGGCCTATCCAACTCTATGAACCTTTTTATCACTGGGATGGCATGATCCACTTCTGTCTTCCTCTGTCTTTTTGCCTAGATCCTCCCTTCTATCCCCAGGCTAGACAACTTCAAGGTAAGGTATCATAAAAGAAATACTGTCTTCCTACTAACGCACGTTTCAGTTACCCTACTCATTAGTGCAGTGAGAATAAAATGAGTTTTAAAGCAAGTAATCCTCCACCACCAACTGTCATCTTTAGAAAAATCCCTGTACATACCCCAGTTTCCCACTAGACAAAACTCAGAAAGATCTTACCTTGCCAGTGACAGAGAAGAGGGATAGAGTGTCCTTTGCACTCTAGCTCTTTTAGTCTGGCCAATTGACTTACACCCCGTGCCAGTTCATTACAGCAAGACCCAAAACCAGCAGCTGTTCCCCGCAATCTCCTTTAGCTATCCCCTGCCACACCCCCTCTTGCCCGCCAGCCAGCCAGCCAGCCAGCCTGCCTGCCCGCCCACCCACCCCACTGCTCCTGACTTGCTAGTGCTTGCTCGGGTTCTCTGGTCCCAGATTCCTGCCTCTATATAGGCTCTGACATTTGCCTCTGGCCGCCTTTCACTTGTCAGCCCTCCAGAAGCTCTGCTTCAGCTCTTGGTCTAAGTAGCTCCACTCCTCTTTTCTCTTGCCCTCAGTAATCCCACCAGCCTCTATCCAGTCCTGTTATGCCAACCTCCGGCTGCCCCCAAAAGAAGAGATTGATACCACCAAAGAGATGAGCCTGAAAAGGACCCCTCTCAGGAATAAGACATACACCCTTTACCACCGGGCAGACTCGGCAACCATGGGCACTGAACAGAGCAACGGGTCAAACCAAGGAGCACTGGCCAGCTATTAGAGGTAAGAACTGAAGTTGACAATCCAGAACAGTAGCATCACCAAAGCTCCAAGAGGTTCAAGGGCAGGGAAATCGGGGTGGGCTGTGGGGGCTTGGAAATGAACACCTTAACAGAGGTCGTGGCTTATCAAAAGCCAATCTGCTTCAGTGTCAAAAACAGAGTTCTGACAACCAGAAATCATCCCACAAAGCTAGAATTCAATAAGAAGGTTCCATGCATTTGAGACAACTGGCAAGAACACAAGTCTTAAGCACACCAGGTGAGGACTCATAAAAAAGAAGCTAAGATCTGCTCTCTAGAATCAGGGAACACAGTTCGAAAAGTACAGAAGGTTAACCAGACTCCTCTTTTTTTCAGTACTGGGAATGAAAGCCCGGAGTTCTGCACATGCTATCCAAATAACACTGAGTCATAGCCACAGTGTCACTCTTATCTTCTTGGATTGATACCAACACCATTTAAGCCTTCATTCGGTCCAGGGGCAGAATTGGTTACCTGAGCTCTGAACAGGAAAAATCTTCAGGTGATGTTCAGGAAGCCCAGGCACGTAGACGCAGAATATAGGGATGAAGATATTTAGATAGTTATAGACCTCAAAATTAGCAACTAATTACAACTCATAATTAGCAGCCAACAAAAACTGAGCCCTTGGGCTAAGCAATAGATGCACATGACATCATCCAGGCTTCCCAGGCACACTCGGAAGGTACTGACACATTCCCACTTCACAAATGCAGAAGCAAGCTTGGAAAAGTTTGACAGCAAAGTGACAGAACTAGTCCTAATGGCAAAGACTAGATTTGAGCCCTTGTCATTCTGCTACTGACATCATTTTTTTCTGTCTGTAATCAATGGTTTCAAATAATCTAAATGATTAGAAATGCTCTAATTGCTGCCATCTGCCCCATCCTACGAAGCAAGGGCGATTTCTTACCATAAATGGTTAACTGAAAGTGTTAGTAGCAATAGTAGTAACCAACTTTAATTAAGCTCTTCCTATATGACAGCCATGATGTTAAAGGGCACAGGGAGATGGCTCAGGGAGTATAGGCACGGACATAGAAACCTATGGATCAGAGTTCAATCCCCAGAGTTCACAAGGTGAAAAGAGAGAACTGACTTCCACGAATTGTTCTCTCTCCCTCTCTCTCTCTCTCTCTCTCTCCCTCTCTCTCTATCTCTCTTTCTCTCTCTTTCTCTCTCTCTTTCACACACACACACACACACACACATGCACACATTCACACACGCACGCACACATTCACACACGCACGCACGCACACACGCATGCACACACGCACGCACACAAAAAATGCCCCCCACAAAAAATAAATAAAAACATCTTAAGCGTGCTTACCCACATTAAACTCCAGCAATATATATATTTAAATGATTCCAAGGTTTTTGTAAATGTTATCTCATTTGATCTTTACAGCTATTCTTTGAACTAGACCCTTTCCATTTCCAGTTGGCAAAGAACATTAGCCTCAGTAATCTTCGTGGTTTAAATATGAAGTTCTTGTGTTTGAAAACCTGGCTGCCAGGTAGTGGTGCTGTTTTGGGTGTTCATGCAATCTTCAAGACATGGTACCTAGCTATTGGATATGGTACCTAGCTAGTTGGCAGGCCTTGAAGGTTAAGCTGCTGCCTCTACTCCTTCTGATGTGGGCCAGAGATGCCCAGCCACCATGGTAGACTAATATCCCCTAAAACTGTAATCCAAAATAAACATACAACTAAAGATAAATTCTAGTTGTTATCCACTAAATAAGAAAATCGTATTAAAAAACTATCCTATTAATAACGGCCACTATTAATATTATTAGGGTACCTAAAAGCTGAAGCTAACAGCTACTGGACCAGGCAGTGTACTAAACACTTTACATGAGTTCATGTGATACCACATTTCTTTGAGGTAGGGGTTACTATTGCCTTCACCTTAGCGATGAGAATCCAAAAACACAGAGAAGTTAATTAGCTTTCTCGTTGTCACCCAGTTACAGAGCACAGTTGTCTATAATAATAACTATTTAGAAATAATTCAAATGTCCAACATAATTTGCTTGATGATTAAACAAGCTCTGGTAAAATTTAGCATCTGTTAATATAGCTATTAAAATGTAACTATTAAGATTGAAATTCTCATGCAGTCATAGATACCAGAATTTGTAATAAAATAAAGGTGTATGCTTTTACTCTGGGTAAGGTAGCATACAGTTGTAATTTAAACCTTTGGAAGGCCAAATAGTAGGATTATAAATTGGAGGCCATGTCTTTAAAAGCAAGGCTCTGTCTCAAAAAAAAAAAATGAAATGTATATATTTTATGTAGAAAACTAAACAAAATATTAAAAGGGTATTTTTATTTTCATTTTTAATCTGAATTTTCTCATTTGTCTAGAATGAACCCATTATATGAAAAAGAGATATAAGAGTTGACGTTCTGTTTTCAAAATGTTTGATTTCCTAGGGCACTATTGTTACTTCTTTCTATTCCTCTTCCTGAATGCACTCTCTAGAAATTCTTAAAATCTACTTTCAACAAGCAACCTTTCTCCCCCAACGAGCTGAGCAGCTGCACCACTTGTATCTGTACTTCAAAACTGACCTCTAAAAAAAAAAACTCTCAAATGGCTGGCTATTATTCAGTATTTTTTGGTTCATACATAAAATGATTCCTTCTCGGTTTTGTGCTTAATAATTACGCAAGTAATCTAGGAATTTATTCCTAGGATAAAAACTTGAAATCCTCAATACAGATAAAGCTAAAGTCCTGAGAGTACTCCACCCTGCTTCCCCACAAGTCCCATTCCTCTGTCTGCTCTCTGTTGGGTGTGTCTCCTTCCAAACTTTTTCTAGTTGCAATGGCATTCAGAGTTTATATCATGCAATTGCTTGCAAAACCCAGTGGTGTGCGGAAAAAAAAAAAAAGCTACAGCCAGCAAACCATTCTGGCACCAGTCACTTCAGGGTTCCAAGTTCTGGTCCACTGTGACCATTTTCATCAGTTTGCTTCTAAGAAGGCTACTGAGAGAGAGCTCTTGCACGCTTGGCCCATTGGGGGCATAGACTTCCGTTTTATTACAGCCAAAGTCTCTGGAAAAACAGAAAAGGAAGGCCTCCTAAGGCAGAAAAAGTCCGCAACTGCTGCTTAGCATCTCTCAGATTCCTCACGTCCCACCCAGTCTGTGCTGATCGATATGGCTAGGAGGTGTCATGCTCCTGCTGCCTCAAAAAAGGTAATTGAGTTTGGGGGATTGCATGGCTAGCTGCTTGGGGAAATAAGAATAAACAAGAGACCGTTCAATATGTCAACAAATAGCTTTCCAGCTGTTGAAAATCAGCCTTCCTCTAGGTTCTCGACTAGATCTCCCTCCCGCCCTGTCAAGCAGGCACCCAGGTACTTGAAAAACACACAAGTTAAGGATCGAGCCATACCTGCTCTATTTTGGGGTGCTTCACTTTCCCCTGATCATTTAGGAGAGAAGAAACCCTCCCCATTTTCTTGCTCTCCAACAGTTTTGACACTTAAAATGCCCACCCAGTTCTTTGTAATAAAAGTAGCTAGTATTTGCTCAGTGCTTAGTATGCAAGGCACTGTGGTAAACACTTCACATATATATATTATTTTACTGACAAAAGACTAATGAAGAGGTGGTATTCCCCCCTCTTTTTTTTTTTTTTTTTTTTTTTTTTTACAAATCAGCTAAGGAACTGAAGCAGAGAGAAATTAAAATGCAGTAACTTACCTTGGCTCTCACAGCTGAGAGAGAGTAAAGCTGGGCTTGTCACTCGGGTCTGTCTGACTCAGCCAGTGCTCTTAACTCACGGGAGAGTCACACACTGTCTTCAAGTCTCTGAAGGGCTGTCATATGGAAGAGAGGGTAGGTGTGTTCTGGGTAGCTCCAAAGAAAGGGATTTGACTGTTAGTTGGGAATTACGCTTTCATTGGATGTGCTGCAAATTCCCCAAACAACATGTATATGCATGTCCAACTCTATAGGGAAAAGCACATTATAAGAAGAGCAAACGGAACTGCCTTGCATTAGGTGCTGTACTGAAGAATCTGTGGAATCAGAAGAGAACAGGAGGGATACAGGAAGGCTGCAAATGGGCACTGCCCCAATTTTCTTAAATAAGGAAACTACATACCAGTATACTGTAAACTCCAAAGCTGTAAGCTTGATGTCAATCCTCAGTGAAATTCTGCTGCAGATTATGAAGCAGGCAATTTAGAGGTACTTAGATAGAAGGTATCTAGAGGCACACCCGGGACCCTACACATGAGACCAGATTCCCAGACTTGCAGTTACTGAAAACTTGCCAAATTTGGACACTGACACTGGGTGTCCATATTTTTTTTTCTTTTTCTAAGGAAAGTCATTTAAAAAAACAAAAGAAAACTACCCCCAAATTATTGTTTCCTAAAGGGAAACTAAAGGGCTTTCTTTACACGCCACAAGAAAAGGAAAGAATCTCAGAATAAAAGGATAGCCCTTTCAACACAATACAGTTCTCTTTCCAAAGCATTTGCTACAGAATCCTCAGGTTTTCTTCTTGCTCCGAGAACTGAGGCAGTTTTCCTGAAGGATGGGAACTTGTCCAAGGACCTGCTTTAGGGACTCATTCAGAATTAAAACATCCACATAGATAAGATCGGATACCTATAAGACAGGAGGAAGTCTTTCTGGCCAGAAGAGAGGAAAATAGAGTTTGACCTTAGCTTAAGTGGAGACACGAACAGAGATAAAGAAATTATCCACAGGAACAGAGTCACAGAAACAAAAGTTGCCAAGTGGGGACGAAAGCCTTGCTGAGGCGGGACTTGGCCGAGACATCTGACCTGTGCCACCCCTTGGACCACACAGCTCTCTTGTAAGAATCAGTGCCTGATGCCATTAAGCATATCCACCACAAATCAGTTTCTGACGATCTCCAAGCAACCTTGAGACTATTAACTTGTCTTCCCGGCGCACATTTCCTAAAGGCAGAAGAATGCAAAAGCAGCTAAATTTCTGGAAGGGAGTCTCTAGCCCTTCTCCTCTCCCATTCCACAGTTTTATGAATGCTGTGAATAAGGACAGGGATGGGATTTCTACACAACTTTTCTAGAGCTGAGAAGACCCTCTATGATCAGCCTAGCAGGAAGGTTTACATTTTAAGTCCTGCAGTTTACAATATGTCTGTCTACATTTGGCAATTTTCTCTCCTGTTCTTTGCTGCCAACTAAGTTCCTGCAGCTTGTGATGTAATGTTAAATGTTTAAGGACCATATGCTCACTCTGAGCTCTGCACCGTGGATAGCAGATACCTTCTCTATACAACTGTTGAGCGTCCGTTTCAGTCCTAGCTTTGTCCTTCAGATAACTAGTGTCACTGTCTAGATACTTTCTACAAACTGATGGCCTCTTATTCACAGAATTGACCTCATTTCGAAATGTCTTTAAATTAGAATTTAACTTTGTTAAATTTTTTGACCTTGTTGCTGAAAGTGACTGTGGCGCAGTAGAGCCTGTTGCTGTACCCCCTAAAACTGTGTTTCTCCAAAAACAAGTATGGTGGGGACCCTCTGCATTATTTATTATTCTGGGAAGAATAATAAAATAAAAATTTGAGGGACTTAGGTTTTCAAAAAGTCAGATCCAATAAATAAGGGGTGAGGCCAAGAAATAAGCATTGTAACTGTGACTCTGAAATACCTGCCTTTAAGAATCATTGGCTTAAGGGTTCATGGGCCTGATTTCTTTTTCTTCTTTTCTTTCCTTTTTTTTTTTTTTTTTTTTTTTTTGGTGTTTTATATACCAGATCTTGCTATGTAACCTGGGCTGTCCTCTCGGATTCATAGCAAATCCTCCTGCCTCATATTTCTGAACATTGGGATTACAAGTATAAATAGCCATGCTGATCTATGTAACCTGATTTGAACATCGGACAAGCAAGACCCTGGTACTTCTAATCATTTCTATTCAGTTTCTTCATCTGTAAAGCAGATATAATCACAGGCCCTGCATGGCAGGCTCTTTAAGAGTTTTAAGCAAAGCAACATAGATAAAGTATCTGATAGTCAGGTATACATAATTGAAGCTCAGTAACAACCTCCCCTTGGTCCTAATTCTTCACAGAGTCTGCTGCCTGCTTTCTCTGTGCTCAGTTTCTGGCCCTGTTACCAAACTGTTCATTCTTCCTAGATCTGGTATTCAAACTCCTCAAGAGACAGAATCTCATTGGTCCAAATTTAGTCACCACTGTACTTGTTGGGCAAAGTTGTCATCCCTGGTTCCATCATAGGCTGCTTGCCAGCCTATAAAATTACTGTTCTGGGATCAGGTGCCCCTTCGAAGCTCAATCAGTTCTTGCCTAGGGGAAGCAGCATCACATGGTATTAAACATAGCCACCTATTCATAAGAAACTGCTATTTCCCTCGGCTAAGGTCTGTGGATGGAAACTCCTTAGAAGGGGCCCGTGGGTGTGGCAGGAATTCTGAGGCTTAGCCCGTCCAGTACACCTAGGCTTCTCATTTATCCAGCCTGCCAAAGGAATGAAGCGTTCAAGTTAACTGAACTCTCTATTTAATTCCGACTTTTCATCTCCACCAGGCCAGGAACAGCAATTAAAAAAAAAAAAGAAGAAGAAACTTAGACCACAGTTAAGAAGAAAAAACTTAACCCTAAAATGAGACCTTCTGTTTCTAGAAGACGGTTTTAAGTTTCCAAAGCACCTTCACTTCTATTTCCTCATTGCAGAGCTGACAGACTTAGCAGCTACAGGTTGCACCCAGAGTGCAGACAGATTTTATTTGAGCCACATGGCATTTTTTTGACAGTTTTTTAATTAGTTGCCAACATTTAAAAGTGAGGAAATTTCATGTTAAAAGCTGGATTTCTGTCTTTTCTGGAAAGAAAGACTTAGATCCTCATTCCATCATGAAAAGTGTGCACTGTGACTGGGAAGGCTGCTCCCTGTGCCTACAGAATGAGCTCAAGGTATCCTCCCAGCCAACTTCACTTTCTCACAGTGATCTGCTTGGGCCCTGTAGGATTTGAAAGCCCATTTCAGCCTGCCCAGATTAGCTGGAGAAAGTGCTGAGTAGCACTGATTTGGAAACCCGTCTGGATTGAATTCTCGTCTGTGCCTTTCCCTATGCTTTGGGACTCAGGGCACATGATTTAACTCCTTTGACTCCCAATTTCCTCATCTGCTAAGTAGTCATAATATAGTATCTCCCAATTCATAGGCATAGTGGACCACATAAATGGGTAGATACAATCAGAATAATAAGTGACACATAACCTACTAACTTCTTTGTCTCGTTTCTTTTTTCTTCTTTTCTTTCTCCTTTCTCTCCCTCTCCCCTCCACCACTCCCCTTCTTTCATTCTTCCATTTATTCTTTTTTTTCCTGAAGTACTAAAAATTTAACCCAGAACCCCATCCATGTTGGCAAGCCCTATACCAATGAGATATATATTCAACCAATATTTTTACTTTGTATTTTTAAACAGAGTCTGGCTAAGCTGCCCAGGCTGGTCTTGAACTTCAGATCTTCCTGCCTTGGCCTCCTAAGGATTACAGGCCTGCACCACCAGGCCCAGCTTTCTACTAATTCTTCTTATGGTCTATAATTCCTTATGTGCTGATCTGACATTCCAAAGTTTCTGAAAGCTGCAATTTTGTGGTGAACTTACTTGTGGCAAAATTGAAACTAAATTAATGCAAGGTTCTTCACTTACCCATTTAGAAATATTAAGGTGTTTGCAAAGGTAGTGCTAAAGATTCCATTAAGGGCTGTTGGACAACTTATGCTATATAGACCACATTGCTTTTTGAAAGCCCCAAATTTTGAAACATGTATTATAAATTTGCATGCCCACTAAGCAGAAGGAAAAACTGAGCTAGCTAGTGAATAGCAAGAAACACTCTAAAAGTTTCACGAGCTGAAAGCAGAATAAGTGTTGACTATTAAAAGTGAAGCCCATGGTGCCTAGTACTCTAGTATGCACTGATGTCACTATAGGCATGTTTATGCAGGTAGTGATTGCCAGCCAGGGTCTCCTGAAGAACATCACCATTTATCGAGAGTGACAAACCCTACCCTTAGTTGCATTCTTTCAACTCTTTGCATTAATCTTTGCTATACAGCATGGGGCCAGAATTAGGATAGGGATTATTGCCTTCTTTTTAACATAAGCAGAAACTAAGGTCCAGAGAAGTGAAGTCACTTTCTCGAATTCACACACAAGAGACAGTCAGAACTGAAACTAGAAGCCAAATTCTTTGCTTTTTCTTCTTAAACCCCAGGGCCAGTCCAACAATGACATATGCTGACCTTTTCACATACTGACCCTCACACTTTGTAGACAGTCCTAAAGTTTTCAACATACCTGATGAAAGGAGAGTTTCCCAAGATCTCAGCAAATAGAAAAATGAGACAGCATGTCTGGGTAGACCTCATCCTTCCCTGTACCATAAGCAGCAACGTGCAGACACCATCCAGTCAGAAACCAGGGAGGGGAGATTTCTCAAGACCCAAAAAAAAAAAAAAAACAGAGACCCTACTGTTTGCTCTTCTCTGTTGATTTTTAAGAAGTTGACATTTACTTATGCCAAAGGCCAAAAGAAATGAAAAATCTACTGGAAAGGGAATTTCATCAGTCATGAAGCAATATGTTAAAGAAACCTTTGCACAGTATCCCTTCCCTTGTTTGAAATGCAGAAAGCAGAGCACAGCTATTTCATATTGTTAGCGCATCAGAGACCAGGGCATGAACACAGCATGCCCAAGACCTCTTTCCAGCCCCCTGCCACAGCATAGGGGAGCTTTCTGACATCGCCTCCAACTTAACAAGTTGGAAACAAGAAGGCAGGCCGTGACCCGGGTGACCTCATGTCACTCCTAAGCTCATGACTTGAGTTCCTGCTCCCAACAAATCCGTACTTTGATCACACACCCACAGCGACCCAGATCTTTGAATTCAGCAATTCTTTCTCAGGTTTCAGCAAAGCATTGGCAGCCTGAGCTATTTTGGGACACTTTCTCTGCTGTGGATGCCACTTTCGGAATACGCCAGGAACATGCCAAGGAGCTGGAGCTCTTTATCCTGGACCCGTTTTGGGGTTTGCTCTCTCTCTCTCTCTCTCTCTCTCTCTCTCTCTCTCTCTCTCTCTCTCCTCTCTCTCGACTGATTGTTTGGAGGACAGTCACCCCTGCCAACCTAATCCCAGAGGCCTGACTACCTTGCCCGGCCACAGGCTCCAAGAGGCACTCTCACGGTAAGGGATATGGAGGCACCAGGCAGCCTGGCCTTTGGATACAGGCTGAGACGACAAGATGGGGAGGGGGAAGAGAGGGAGAGGGGGAGAAAAGAGGAGGGTTTTTAAAAAAAAAAATATTCCTACGATCATCACTGCCCCCCCATCTGATGCAATTGACTCTGCAGGCATTCGGGAGCCTGTGAGCTCCATGTCCTGTTCTAAATCCTCTGCACCTGTAAGTACGGGGCTCACTCATGTTCGCGCTGACTTCTGGGGAGGGGGAGAGGACGAAAGGGCTTGGAGATGCTCATCATTATCTGACTCAGGTATGGGCAAGTCCATGGCTGTTAGAAGAATTTCTGACAATCCCCCCACCCCGAAACAGCTTCTTAGCTTGAAAAAATGAAAATGCCTGTTCCTTCACACCCCCACCCCACCGCATAACAGAACTCCACCTGCCCTCCTTTTGGGATATTCTGTTTATCAGGGCTGGGCACATGATTTTTTTTCCTCATGTCAGACTGAATGGGAAAAGTGCACCCTTGGCATTTGAATGTCTTAAATGAAACCACGGCTATATGTGGGCAAAGCCCTGCTGGCTTTCTCCATCTTTTATGTAGTAATTTGCTGAAACTGTGAAAGATGTTGTAGCGGAGGGAATAAATGAGAACTAGAAACTCCTTCATGGTAAAAAAAAAAAAAAAAAAAAAAAAAAAGAGCAATGTAGTT
>JALPQD010000240.1:3466126-3497077 GCA_023101885.1 Typhlomys cinereus
CCACCTAATCCCAGAGGCCTGACTACCTTGCCGGCCACAGGCTCCAAGAGGCACTCTCACGGTAAGGGATATGGAGGCACCAGCAGCCTGGCCTTTGGATACAGGCTGAGACGACAAGATGGGGAGGGGGAAGAGAAGGGAGAGGGGGAGAAAAGAGGAGGGTTTTTAAAAAAAAAAAATCTTATTCCTACGATCATCACTCCCCCCCATCTGATGCAATTGACTCTGCAGGCATTCGGGAGCCTGTGAGCTCCATGTTCCTGTTCTAAAATCCTCTGCACCTGTAAGTACCGGGGCTCACTCATGTTCGCGCTGACTTCTGGGGAGGGGGAGAGGACGAAAGGGCTTGGAGATGCTCATCATTATCTGACTCAGGTATGGGCAAGTCCATGGCGTTAGAAGAATTTCTGACAATCCCCCCACCCCGAAACAGCTTCTTAGCTTGAAAAAATGAAAATGCCTGTTCCTTCACACCCCCACCCCCACCGCATAACAGAAACTCCACCTGCCCTTTTTGGGATATTCTGTTTATCAGGGCTGGGCACACCTGATTTTTTTTCCTCATGTCAGACTGAATGGGAAAAGTGCACCCTTGGCATTTGAATGTCTTAAATGAAACCACGGCTACTATTGTGGGCAAAGCCCCTGCTGGCTTCTCCATCTTTTATGTAGTAATTTGCTGAAACTGTGAAAGATGTTGTAAGCGGGAGGGAATAAATGAGAATCTAGAAACTCCTTCATGGTAAAAAAAAAAAAAAAAAAAAAAAAAAAAGAGCAATGTAGTTGATTCTCAGCGCAGTTAGAAATGCTGCCGCAATGGGGAGGCTTCCCGCTAAGCGGCGAGATGGTCCTTTTCAGTGCCTTCCTGTTTTAATGGAAAAAGAGGCCAAAATAGCAGCCGGCACCCCAGGAAAGGAGCATTTCTGATGCTTTTACCACTTCACTGAGAGACTGGACATTGTTTCTGACCAGCTTATCAGTCCCTAAAGCAGCTCCAATGGCTGTTCCAAAGGGAAGGGAGAGTCAGCCTTTCTTCTACGCCTTCTTTCAGGGACTGCTTGAGTTCCCTCAAAATAGCCCAGGATGGCAAACCTAGATTCTGAAATCTCAACATCAGACCAAGTTATTCCCATGGTATAGAATTCATTGGGAGATGAGGAGGAGAAACGTCTTTGCTAGGAAACCATGTGAAGTATCTGTTTATGTTACATACTAAGCTTTCATAACAACTTTCCCAGCCATGAATAAGAACAGGACAAGGCAAGCTTAGTGTGACCCTTTATTTCTGCAAAATACCAAGGAACACTGTCCTTAAACTAGGAAAAAGATGCTCAAAGAATCAAGGTTGGCTACATCAAGTTCATGGATGGTCAGTCAAAAAGCTTCTTAGTTGAATTCTATAATACTGAGCCTAAAATGATTTTGAGAAAAATAATGTTATCAGAACCAAACAATTTCAGAAAAGAAATTTACCTGGTATGCAACAGAGAAGGAATTACTTCTCAGAGTAAAGAAAGAAACTGGTCTCAGGAGAAACTTCTTTTCACTTTAACTACTGACTATCTGTGTGGTCCTTGAAAACTCAGGAAGTTTCTCAGCAATCCTCTTTCTGAGGTGCTCTGAGAAAACTCAACTTGGATCCCAGAAGTTCACAGTCCAGAAGGCTTTGTATCAAAGCCTTGAATGTTAGTAGTAGCCTGAATTTTATGTCTACCACGTGGCATTCCAGGAGCATTAAGAATGTTCCCCCGGCCTTCTAAATCCTCTCTATCCACTCCCAGGGGCTTGGAAATTCTTAAGTACATAATTCCTTTAACCCAGGGCTTTGGCATCAGTTAAAATGCCAACCTCCTGGGAGGGTCAGCCTGCTAAGCTTCATCTGGATAAATCCCATCCTGACAGCAGATTCTGATAGAGGGCAGAGCAAAGGAGGAAGGAACTCAAGATCACTACAGCTAAAAACACACACACACACACACACACACACACACACACACAAAAACCAAGCCTCAGCAGAAATCTGGTAGTAGGACCCAGACTAAGGTCAAAAACACCATGATGTTCTGCTGGCTGACAAAACTCAAGTCTAGCTTAAATTGAGTACAGAGAAACTTACTGAAGCAGAGCTTTGGAAATTAGTATACAGGAAGGAGAAAGAGGCTCATCTACTGGAATGGAATGTCCAATGGTTAGATTTCTTGTAAAGGTGTTTTCAGATTGAGTTACCTGAGGCTCTGAAGAAGGGCTCTAGAATTGCTAAGAGGCCTCAATCGAACAGAATTAGCATTCTGTCACCCCTCAATATGGGAGGAGACATCAAAGGAGGGGAATGCATGGAAACTTAGAACTCCAGACTCTCTTCACTCTTTCCTCAGACAGTAGCATTACACTCTCATTCAAGGAGATTCATGAGAGATATAGTGACACATGGGTCTCACAAAGAGCAATAAAGTTGTGTCAGCTGTCACAGACCCAGGATGAAGCACCCCTCCATCTCCAGGTGGCCTTCTTCCTGGGGCATAGTGAACAGACTAAGACCACCTGAGTTTAAACCCTAGATATTCCATTTCCTAGCTATATAGCCTTGGGCAACTCATTAATCTATTTAAGTTTCATTTGAAAAATGGGTATAGTAATGTTAGGATCTATCATACAGTATTGTGAAGGTTAAGCAAGATTGGGCCTGTGCAGCCTTGCACAGTGCCTAGTGCAAAGAAGCATTTAGCAAAAGTCAGCCAAAATGAAGATTCCTTACGTCATCATCTGAGAATGTCTTACAATTATTGAGGTGGCCCCACTCGGTGTGGCTCTCACAGCAGTAGGACTTGAAGGTTCATCGTTTTCTTCATGGCCCTCTTCCCTCCCAATCTCACTAGAGCAGAAGCTGCCCCCAAGCCTTTCCTCCCACTAGTTCTGCATCCACTCCTTCCCCCAGCTAACTAAACAGATGGAATCACCACTCAAGGTCTCACAAAGTCTTTCCCTTGCCTACCAGCCAAGTTTTGTTGCCCATTCCTAGTGAAGACATGAAATCACTTCTGGAAGGGTGGGGTCCAAAAGGGTGCAGCTCTGTGAGCACTAACAAAAGGAGCCCCAAGTAAAACTTGAAGTATCTTGCTCCTGTTGTACATTGCAGCTAGAAGGGCAATAGGGCATTATGCAGCTAAAGCAATGGCCACTCTCACTGTGGTTACAGGTCCACTGCTACTCTTTTCCTCCAATGCCTCCCACTCTCCTCTGAGTACTGAGACTTCGAGGCTTCCTTAGCTTCATCTCTCTGCCTCTCCCTGTGCTTTCTTGGCATGCCCTCTGCTTTGTAGCTCTCCCTGTGTCTCTGTTCCATGGGGGAGAAGGGAGAACCAGCTCCAAATCTGCTTAGGTGAATGCCTCTTTTTTTCAGTTCTGAAAATTGAACATAGGGCCTCATGCATGCTAGACAAGTGGTCAACCACTGAGCTTCACCCCCTGTCCTTAGTCAGTACATTTTGAATCAGAACACAGGTCTACATCGTCTCGAAAGCTAAATGAGAGTTTTTCTTGAACTAATTCAGTCTGGGAGTTGGTTAAGATGCATACTTCAGAAACTATCTCCATAAAAATACAGTCTCTGGGTTTGGGCTTCAGCCCTGGAATCTGCATGTTTAAAAAGCTCTTCTTGAGATGATGAGAGCAAAAAAATGTTTTTAAAATTAAAAACATAAATAGCAAAATAGGGAAAGAAAAGCAAAGAAAAGGAAAATCCTACAAAATTACATACACACACGCACATATTCCCTCAGCCTTCCTGAAACTGCTTCTCTGAGGGTAAAGCAATTCATTTTCTCCCTGCCACCCTTGGCCCTCTTCTTGTTTTGAAAATAAACTTTTCTTGGGCCACACCTCAAGAAACTGGTGTGCTTCATCTTCTGGAACGGGGGGGGGGGGGATTTCAGGGCTCTGATTCCTGTCAGGAACTCCAGGCTTCCATCCCACTCCCCAGACGCATGTGCATAAGCCTCCTGCATGCTGACCTTCCCTTTTGCAAGTAATATCTCCCAGGCTGCTTCTCACAGACCTTGAGCAGATTTAAACATTTCTGGACTTCAGGCCTAAACCCATGCAAAGTGCATGGAAAGCCCTTATCTAGAGTCATTCGGAACTGGTGTAGCTATTGAAGATCTTGTCGATTGATGGTACAGTAGAGCTACACTAGCATGGTTTAGATCAACCTAGGTTACAGAGGCTGTATGGTCTTAAACAAGAAAACTCTCTCTGGGATATATTTTCCCTTGTGAAATGGGGATAGTCCTTCAAAGAATGCCTGCTTTGTAGTATGGTTTGTGTGGCTGCATGGATTACTTCATGTAATACATTGAAAATTATTCCTGCCACACATTAAGCACTCAGCAAACATTATCTGTGATTCTTGTGGATATAAACATACATGTGGATCTATATCTGTGATTCTTGTTTCTGTGAACATATATGTGTGTATATATTTGCTACAAATAAGATAATATATTAATATATCAATTAACATACTATTATATATTTTCTCATATTGTAGATTGAACCTAGGGCATCAGGTATATTAGAAAAGCATAACCGTAATCTTATTTTTACTTTTTTTATTTTGAGATAGGATGTCACTAAGTTACCCAGGCTGTCCTTGAACTTACTCTATAGTCCAGACAGGCCTCAAATTTCCAATCCTCCTGTTACAGGTTTCTGAATAAAGCTGAGCTTCCAGGCCTACACTGCCCAGTCTAACTAACATATAGTTCAATCAAACATACACACAAATCTATAATATCTACAATTATAATACCAGGAACGTCACAGACATTTTGTAGATGTCTTCAGGATTCCAGGAGAAACCAAAATGATCCTGGATAAATATTTTGGGGAAGGAGATTGGCCAAGGATAGAGGCCTAGAATGAAGATGGAAGTTTGGGGTCTCTTGGAATCTAGTATAACTCTGATTCCTGTGCCTATCTTGTTTTGTTAGCTTTATGAAATTATACGCAACATGATTATAGAACCTACTAGGTCTAATTAAAGTTTTACAGCTCCTAGACCAGGTATGGTATTCATATACTGAATCTGGTTTTAAAAAAAGTCTCTATGAATGGTTTCCCAGCACCAGATGCATAGCACTGAACGTTCTAGTAGCCAATATGTAGTTGGGACTTTATCCTTTTTTTCCCTAATGCTCAGTCATTAATCATTATGATACATTCCGCTGATTCCAAGAAAGAAAAACACCTCAAAAACTAGCTCTTTGGCCCCTTGTGTGCATGAGGACTTCCTATCTGTCTCCCTGCCTGCCATCCTTTCTCCCTCCTTGTGCTGCCCAGACCCATGCTTGTGGAAGGAAGACTGACTTTGAGGGGGAGGGGCTGGTGTTTCTGGGAAATGCCAGAGAAGGAAGGTACTCTCAGTCCAGGCTCATATTCTCATTACCCCAATCTTTAGATGCTGACTGTCATGTGTTCTGCTCCCAGCTCTGTTCCCAGCAGGTAGAAATGAGGAGAGAGAAGCCCAATCCAGTGGCATGGCATCAGCTAGTACCATTTGGACTTTGGTGGCTTCCCAGCCCCCCAGTCTTGCCTAGGCTCTAGGCTAAGACTCCCAGTGGCTGGGTACAGCCACTTAGAAGTCTCATCGCACCTCAAACCCAACAGTTCTAAACTGAACTTATCACCTGTCTCCACCATTCACTCTTCCTTCTTTTGTTCTACCTCCACTGACTCTATCACCCGAGCCCCAAGCTAGAACATCAGGATCATTGTCCCCCTCTCACTCCCCTCGGCCCCATGACAAGAGCCCTGTGGTTTGTACCTAACAACACATGCCTGAAGCACCCCCTCTTCTTGTCCCTGCCCTGCTCCAGAAAAAGATCCCACTCTTGTGTGGACCCTTGAGACAATTTATCAACCTCCCTTTAGCAACCCCCCTCCCTCCTCCTCCCTGGTGTTGTAAGAGTTGTCTTCCTGGTCTGTCACTCCTCTGTCTAGAGAGAATCTTCAGTGGCTCCCTGTTGCTCACACAATAAGAAGTTCATCTTGGCCAGAGAAGCCGTGGACAGCTGGCCTAGGTCACCTCACCATTTTCTTTCGCTGCTGCCAATCGCAGCCCACAGAACGTCCTACCCATGGAATACGTGTGGTGCACTTTCACACAAATGCTGCTCCCTTTGACCAGAGTGCCCTCCCTCACCCTCTGCCTGCAATGCCCCCCCAACCCCCCCACTCTCTGGAAACACCTTTTGCCTCTCCAGTTCCATTGTATTTCCCTCACCATTAGCCTTCCCTAACTTTCCCAGATGTGAGACCAGTCGCCATCACCACACCATGAAGCAGATGTACTTCCCTACTACAGTAAACAGAGGCAATAAGGTTTCATGGGTGCCTCTGCTCCCCACTAGATAAGGAGGTCTCTGAAATTCAGCTGGGGCTGTATTGGGTTATGTACATTCTCTTTAGTTCCCAGACTGGACAAAAAAAAGTACTATTTCTTCCTTTATGTGGATATGTGCAAACAGCTACCACCAAATGGTACTGCTACCTTCTGCAATTAGGGGCCAGAGAGATAGCTCAGGGGTCAAGCTTCGGCCTCACAAGCAGAAGGTCTTGAGTTTGGTACCTTCTGGAATTAGAAATAATACATCACGAAGGCTGGGGAGATGGCTCAGCAGTTAAAATAGTTGCTTCAAAAGCAAAAGGACTGAAGTTCACATCCCTAGATCCCATATAAGATAGCAGTGTGTAGCATTGCAGCTGTAATTTCAATCTGGAAATCCCCAGATTATCCCTAAAGGTGAGCTCTGGGTTTACTTAGAGATCCATGCTGGAAACATTAAGGTGAAAGAGCAATCAAGAATGATTCCTGATATCAACCTCAAGCCTCCACACCCTCATGTACTACACATGCACACCCACACACATATACATGCAAACAAGAATCTACCCCACACTCAAAAACATGAAAACAGAAAAAATAAAAAAGATATCATAATTAAAATTATGTAGATTATATTCATGTGGGCAATGGTTATGAATATTTTAATAAGAAGAATGGATAGACAGCTTTCTAAGTGCCTGAAACAACTCCAAGCTCTTTACATGGTTTGAGAGTAGGCAAAACAGAAAGGTTAATCCATGCAAAGTTATTCAGTATGGCCGTGTTTGTGTACATGAATGCAGATACACACATATCCTGTAAAAGTAATATAGATGGTATGTATCCTAAATCCATACCCCACCCCGTATCTGATGTTTGTAGAATTCTAGTTTTCCTTTCTTCATTCATCTCCTTAGCTTTCGTTATCCTGTCCTAGCCATCATCTCATCTCTGGTCCCCCAGAGCTGGAGTAACAGAAAAACAATCTAGGCATCTCTGTTCCCTTGTCATGGATAACAGATTGGTTAGTGGAAAAGAGATAAACCAGTAGAATTGCCTTTGGACTTGGTATCTAAAGGGTATCTCCCCATTATCATTTCTTCAAGGACAAATGCTATACCATATCACAATTCCTGTCCTTAAATATTGTCACTGTGGTAGGCATGCATGGGCACTAAACAAATCCTTTTAGGCTGACCTTGGCCTTGGATTCCTAGTTATCATCAGTACTATCGCCCCTTTCAGTGGTAGCTGAAGCAGATCCTGAGCCACAACTGGCAGGTTCTCATGAGAGCGGAATAGCACAGCCCCCCAGTAGCAGCACTTTTTGCAATAGATCTGCATCCCAGAGCCAGCTATGTCATTAACCATCAAGGCAACCAGATGCAAATCTGCCCACTTGCCTGGGCCTCAGTATATTCACCTGTAAAACGCTGCTCCTTCAGGCTGTCTGGGAATGCTTGACAGGGCAGCTGTGAAAGCTCTTTGCCAAAAGAGTGTGCAGAAGCGAGGTGTTGCTAATTTCAACTGCCGGGGGGGGGGGGCTTCACTCACCAGGAAACACTCAGGGAGAGGGGGTGGGGAAAGAGCTGGGACTTGCGTATCCAGGCCATATGGGGGCCTGTATTTGTTGTCCTCCTGCTTAGCAGCATTAGCGATTCAAGCTGGTGCTGCCTGTGGAACGCGCTGTCCTCTGGGATCCTTAGGGACAGCAGGGGTTACGCAGCGGCATAGCTGCAGCCAGCACAGAATACAGCAAAAATCAAGTGATAGCGATGAGGCGCCACGTCCGCAGGTTCATACGCATGCATTCACACTCCTGAAGGCCCCCAAGCGCTGCCTCCCAACAACAGCTGGAGCTAATTACAGACAGCGCCTTCACAGGCTCTTCCCTCGAAACTGTCAACCCTCCCACCAGCACCACCACCACCACCACCACCGTGACCGCCCCTGGGAATCGCCTGAGTTCTCAGAAGGGGTGTTGCTGGCGCCACAGCTAAGTGCCTAGAAAGAACATTGAGGGGGGGGGGGTGTGATTACAGGGGAGTAGGAAGCCACCATGTGACTCCTTGTCTTGGGGTGGGTAGAAGGGAGGGAATGAAGCAGGAGAGAGCTGGCTGGGATACAGATGCAGCTTTGTGTTAACAGATGTGTTCTCCTGGCAAGAGGAAGACCAGCCACTTAGCCCCTCCCTTCTTCATCTGGATCCACCCAGGGATCCCCTCTTAACCCTTCTCCCTCTTAAATCCCTAGCTTCCTCTCCAGCTTTCTACCTGGCATAAAGTTTAATAAATGTTGAATAAATGGAATGTTTGAATGAACACATGTACCCTCCTTAAACCCTTACTGCTCCCAAGCCCTCTTCCCACCCCACAGCCCAGAAGAACTCCACAAGCCCTTTCCTCTGCATTTATTTCTATATACTCCCTTCGGACACTTTCAACTCTCACCTATATGCTGCTAGTTCCCAAATCTCTCTCTCCAGCCTAGACTTCTCCCACTGTCTGAAAGCTCCCTATGGTCAAAGGTCAAACTGACACACATCATTCATTAATGTCTTCAGCAGGGGGTGTCTACCAGTGAGTCATATTCTGCCAAGGAAGGTACAAGAGAGAGGGACCTGCTGAATACCTGCTAAGAGGACAGGGAAAACTTCTCATCCCAGAGACTTGCTTCATTCTGAGAACACCAAACTTTGTTCTCTGGCCCCCTAACCTCTACCCCACATATCCATTGAAAGGTCAAATTCAATTCTCACTGGCAAATTGAAGCTAACTGCCCAATTTGGACATGTAGGACTAGAATCAGGCAAGTTGCTTCTGTAAAGAGAATGGTTATTTCTTTGCCGGTACCCTCCCTTTGAACCCACTGTTTCACTACCTTAGCATTGCCGCCCCCACCCCCTTAGCTAAAACACACACCCCTATCTCTTAACGCATGCACACACGCACACGCACGCACATGAACCTTCCTCTCACTCTCTAACTGCACTCCACTCCATTCTGGAGCCCCATCTCCAAGTTCACTACAAGCCCCTGGGTAAATATTGAACCAAGACTGGTAGAATCTGGGAATTTCATTCCTCCAAAGCAGTGTTGAAGGGAAGACACAGAATGTTTACTGAGAGTCCACATTTAAATTCTTTCTTGGCCTTGGCAAGAACAAGAGCAAATAAAGCCCCCCTTTCTGCTGAGCACTCCTACATTTGGGTAGCAACCAAAATAATGAATTGCAAACACCATGGCTTTTGGTTCCTAATAGCCTATAGCCTATGAGACAGAACCCAAATTTCCTTCCTCCTATTACCTTGGGGTCCTGAGGACCCTAGTACAAATGCAAGGTGTCATTATGCCAGTCCACATTATGGTCACAACTAGGCTTTTTCAGGTTTTCAATACAAAGTAAAAGATTTATCAGGAATTTCATCATGACATGTATAAAGATTGTGAACTAACTTACTCAAAGCACACATATTTAACCTCAGTATATTCATTTAGCAAATTTTTATCAAGCAATACAAAGACCTGCATTCCATATCTCCTGACTCCAAACTCCTCCATTTTCTGTTGGTGGATGATGGTTAATATTTCAATAACTAGCAATGTAAGACCAAGCCAAGTCCAGTCCTTATATGTATCCCTCAGTGGTGACGAATTTTACATTCTGCTGCTTGTCACTGCAATTGCAGTTTTTTTTAAAAAAAAAAAAGTTTATTTAGTGTGTGTGTGTGTGTGTGTGTGTGTGTGTGTGTGTGTGTGTGTCAGAGGGCACTGTGTGTCCCTGTGGAGGACCAAGGGTGACTTTGGGAATCATCCTGCATTGCTTCTATCTTCTTTGTGCTTCCCTCTTGGATTTCCCAGGCTCTACACACCAAGGCCAGAAATGCAGGCCATTGTCATTTTGGCCTGGCATTTTTACATGGGACGTGGGATCCAAATTCAGGACCTTCTGCTTGTGAGGCAGAGTCTTAACCTCTGAGCCACTTCTCCAGCCCTGCAATTGCACTCTTTAACATTATGAAGTGGTAACTTAAATGTGTTTTGAGGAAGAGGTGACAAGATGGCTCAAATGGTAAAGGTGCCTGTTGCCTAAGCCTGACCACTTCAGTTCAATCCCTGGAACACACATAAAGGAAGAAAGACAGAACCAATTCCTCAAAGTTGTCTTCTGACCTCCGCAAATATGTCATGGTATGTGTGTATGCATGCACACATGTGTGCGCACACACAAGCGCACACACATATGCATGCCTCACACACACATCATCATAAATTGATTAATTAAAAACGTACATCATAGATGCCTGAACTCATAACAAAGTTCTACCATTCGCTTATCTGCGTAATCTTAGATGTTACTCAACTTGCTTGAATCTGGTACTTCGTTAGTAAACTGTAGACAGTAGTACTTATCTCATAATGAATAGCAAGGGAAATAAATTATCTAATGTACACAAATCACTTAGAATTACATCTGACACTTAATGGGTGCTAATTTTTATTTTCTTGATGGATCTACTGTCTTTTGTTAACACTGGAGGTAATTTTTCATATTGGGCCTCCAAGAGAACCTGGTAAAGTGCCCTATTCATTCGTCTGTTTAGTCAACAAATACATGCAGAGCATATACAGTTCCTGAGCTAAGCATTGAGGTCATATACACAAAGAACCTGTGAGTCCTAGCTTTGGGACTAAAGAAGTCCTCCAAAGCAGTCCTAGGTTAATGATGCCCTGAAGCCCCTGGAAGATGCAAACACAAATCCTCCCTGGAGGAACACACCCTCAACCCAGTTTTCATAGGATTACCAAAGTAAAGTCTGCTGAGCATGAGCTCATAATCCAAAATTACAAACTCACAATGAATTCAGAAATAATGAAAACAGAGTTAGATCCTCAAAGACCTCAGGTATTGCAATTATGTGATGTGGAATATGAAATATACTTTATGAGCATTAGAAAACAAAAGCATTTGAAAACATTAGCAAAGAACAGGATCCGAGAAGAAAATAAGAATGTTATAAAAAGAATGAATCTTTTTATAACCAGTAAGGCTAGAATTCAGAGAACATTAACACTTTCAATGTTATGGAGCTTACAGTAATGGACCTGAGTTAGGTTTCAATGTCTAATGTGCTTTTCTCAGACTCAGTGATTGTGTATTCCAACCAATGACACAAGTCAAAGTACAAACATGGACAAAATGAAGCCCCCTGTCCTAAAAGCAGCTTAAAATCTAGACCACACTACACATATGTAAAAAAATATGTACGTATTCACATCATGCTATGTGGTAGCAACTATAAAGGTCTGGAATGGTAGGAGGTGAGATTTAAGTAGGTCCTTGAAGAACACGGTGGATCTATGGCAAAGATAACTTTTGGATTGGCCAGTGGGAAGAAAGAAACTGGAAAAAGCTTTGACAAAGTCATAGTGGATGGAAAGGAGCCTAGAAAACAGTAAAGGGAAGACTGAGTGCAATTGGGGAGTACAGTGGACGTACATTGAGAGGCCTCAGCCAACACAGAGGACTTTGTATTCAAAAAGGCCCCAGCTTTGTTTGGAATGGATGCTCTGTCATCATCTTGAAATCCTTAACTTCTTTTGAACATGGAGCTCCACATTTTTATTCTGCCCCAGGGTTCACAAATGGTGTAACCAGTCCTGCATGGAGGAAGATAGAGTATGGCTGGAAAGGGTACTCATAGGAAGGAAAGACCTTGAGCACTTCTAGGTTATTTGTTCTGCAGACAACAAGGCAATACACACAGTATTTGAGCTGTAGACACTATCAATTCTGATCTTAGAATGGCTTATCTTTGGGAGGACTAGTGTACAGATGGGCTGGAGGAAATTAATCAAAACATGATAAAATAATGGGAGCCTGGAGAGAAATGTGGTAGAAGGCATAGAGAAGAAGACAAGACTATTCATTCAGCTATTTGTTTTCTAGATGTTTTTTGAGCAACCAACATGTGTGAGGCACTATGCATGCAACCAGGATCCAGGAATGCACAAGAACATGTCACTTCAAGCTCCTCAAGTTCTATGAGAAGGCCAGATATATAAACAAACTATGATAGTCCAATGTGCTAAGAGTCACATCTAAGGATGCTGTAAGAGTCGAGAGCAAAAGTACACAGATACTGAACTCAGATGGGATTCAGAGGTTCCAAGATGATGTATTATCTGAATTAGATCTCAAAGCTGAAATAGAACCTCACCCTATGGCCAAGGCAGAGAAGAACATTCAAGGAAGAAAGAACAGATGGCAAAGATCCATGGAACATCAACTGTGGACTAGACATTGTACTAAGGAATGAGAATCCTTGCTCCCAGGCTGACAACTAGATGAGAATAAGAAGATAATGTACCAAGTACTATGATCTAAACACTGCAGGAATGTGGAGGAGAGATTATCTAATGCAAACTGTGAGATTAAGGAAGTCTCTTCCACAGAGATATCTTTTTCTGAGCTCTCTGTGCTATAGATGAGAGGATATCAGTCAGCTAGATGAAGAAAGAAAGGGTGGAAAGGAAGGGTGGGAAGGAGGGGTGGGAGGGAGGGGAAGACAAGGCATTTCGAATGGCATGTACAACAGCACAGAGGTAAAAGACTACGTGTAGCTCCAAAGGAATCCTAAATGACTCCTTAGGATTAAATTCTAGGATGAATGAGTAGGAACATGAGGCTGTATGACCCAGGAAATAGACCTTAAGTGCCAAGTTAAGGAGTTTGGACTTCATCCTCACAGTAGCTCTCAGCCTTGACTTCACATTAGAGTCACCAGGAGAGCTTTCAAATACATCGATGGCAGGATCCCACCCCAGGGACTGTGGGTTGTCTGTGGGGGAGGCTTTAGAATTTTTAAAAAGCTTCCCTAATGTGGGATATGCTGGTGCTGCTTTTCCTAGGACTTGACTTTGAGAATCTCTGGCCTCAAGTTTGGGAAAGGCATTTCTAAGGGTTAAGTAAGAATGGTCTGATTTGCAACCTTGAAGAAAGATCACTCAGGTCACTTAGGGGAGAATGTGCAGAGGAGGGAAAGAAGGTAAAAGAGAAGGAATTGTAGGAGTCAAGGCAGGAGATGGTTGTGAGCTGACCAGTCCTGAACTAAAGAAGTGGCAGTTGGAATGTATTCAAGAGATGCTTAAGCTCAGCAGCATACTGTCTGCCTGAATACGGGGGGGGGGGGGGGGGGGGAAGGGACAGAAATGAAGCCAATTCTTGAAGTTATTTGCCTTAAGGCCATTAATGACCCTAATTGTAATAGGCATGTTCATTACTGTAATCAGAAATTCAATGTGGATGGGGAGTGTAATGTAGTTGGTAGAATGCTTGTGTAGCACGCCCAAGGTTCTGGGTTTGATCTCCAGCACTACATAAAACAGATATGGTCGCATCCACTTATAACCCTAGTACTTGGGAACATAAAGTGAGGACCAGGAGTTCAAGGCAATTCTCTAATACACAGCAAGTTTGAGTCCAGCCTAGACTACAAGAGATCCCCCTTTCTCTCTCTCTCTCTCTCTCTCTCTCTCTCTCTCTCTCTCTCTCTCTCTCTCTCTCTCTCTCTCTCTCACACACACACACACACACACACACACACACAGAAGAAGAAAAAATTAAATATGGTTGGGCATAGAAGCACATTCCTGTGATGCCAACACTGGAGAAGCAAAAGGAACTCAAGTTCCAGACCAGCCGGAGCTACTTAGCGATATCAATAAAAACAAAAACTTGAGCTGGGAGTTAGAGAGTTCAGAGGGCAAGTGCTTGCTGTGCAAGCCTGACAATCTGAGTTCAGATTTCCAAATCCCACTTAAAAGTCAGATGCAGCGTTGTAAATATCTACAATCCCTGCTCTGTGGGAGGTGAGGATCTGAGGATCACCAGAAGCTCTTGGGCAAGCCAGCCTGCTCTGCACAGCAGCCGTGAGGACACTGATTTCCTCAAACAATATGGAAAGGCAAGGAACGGCACCCAAAGGTTATCCTCTGACCTCCACATAGACACGTGCACACTGACACTCACGCACACATTCACAGACCCTCTGTTATACAAATACATAAGCATACACTCACCAGGTAACTAAATATCCAGACTTGGATGAGACATAGGGCAAGGAAGCTTTTCTACCCTCATATCTCTCTCAATAATAGCCCCAGACAATTTAATCAGGTATCTCTCACTCTACTTTCAGTACCTGGACTTTTCGCCTTGATCAGCTTGGAAATCTCTTCAAAACACAAGGGAAGGAAAAGGAAAATAGTGATCACCTTGACAGGAAGTCACCAGAGCTCCAGGTACAAGGTCTGGTCCTCTTTTTTATCCGTGGATATGTTTATTTCATTTGTTCATCATTTTAACAAAGATGTAGAAAGTGTCTAGAGGTGGTTTTCATTATTTTTTGTTTTAAGTTACGAAGGTCATGTTTCACATACAGGTAAAAAGAATTCATATCACGCTCTTATATAACCAACAAAATGAATGCAGCTTAAAGGGCAGCCTACAAAGGAATTCATTCTGCAGGGATATGAAATGTATAAAATGAGCAATCTTGCAGTGCATCATCCTTGTGACTATTTCTAGTCTCTTTCATGGGCAAGTAGACTGCTAGCAATCAGCAAGCCTCAGCAGGAGTGATGGATGGGATAATCGTCCATTAGGGTACAGATAACTTTTATACTGGGGAGCGTTCGACAAGGTAGACACATGATAAATGGAAGAAGAGTTAGCTAATGTTTTAGGACTTGCAGCACATTTCTGGTTCTAACTATTTTGTGGCTGAATCCATGATTAATCATTTGAAACCCTTTGCTGACTAGAGCGCAATCCTCCACTTCAGGTTAAGTTAAATAACATCATTACAAACTACTGTTCGACAAACAAAAATGACTTCTCCCCACAAAGTCATGCCACAGTGTTTTGGTGAGCTTCTTGGGGGTGGGGGCAGAGGCCACATGGGTTGCATGGGAATGCATATGTATGTATCTGTGTGTGTTGTATATGTGTGGGGGGTACACACATGTGCATATGCTTGTTTAGGTTTGGTTTGGTTTTTTAGCATGTGTGTGGGTGGATGTATTATGTGAGCATGCATGCGTGTGGAGGCCCAATAGTGATGTCAGGAATCATCCTCAATCATTCTTCCACCTTTGTGTTTTGATCCTAGGCATCCAATTAAAAGCAGAGCACAAAAAATAAATAAATAAATAATAAAAATAAAAGCAGAGCACACCATTAGGGCTAGTCTGGCTAGCCAGCTTGCTCTGGGGATTCCTAGGCTCTACCTTCCAGAGCTGGAATTACAAGGGGGCCACTACACCCACCTGGGATTTCTAAGGTGGAATCTGGAGATCCAAACTTCAGTCTTTGTGTTTATGCAGCAAGCACTTTTAATTGCTGAATATCACCCCAATTTCTCTCTCTCTCGCTTGCTCGCTGTGTGTGTGTGTGTGTGTGTGTTTGTGTGTGTGTGTGTGTGTGTGTGTGTGTGTGTGTGTTGATGCCTAGCATAGGAACTAACAGAGAGTACTCAATAGATGTGTTAAATTAATTAATATATCTGTCAATTCACTTGCCTGTTATTCATTATATATAAGAATTAAGGCTACTAGCCTTGTATTCCAACTCCAATCAGCTGTACAGATTTGAGCAAATGACTTAGCATCTCATAAGCCTGATGCCTCCCGTATATAAAGTATGGAACAAGTACTTGTTCTTCTCTGGTTGCCTTGAGATTAGCTGAGTTAGTATTTGGTCCGACTCTGGCCCATAGTAAATGCTCACTAAAAGGCAACTCTTTTATCCATTGTTGTGTATGCTTATGGTAGGCCTTTCTAAAGTAACCAGATCATTCTAAGAGGTACAGAACATCTTGAGAAATGACAGGGTTTTTGGCCAAAGTTGGTTTTCATTAACATGGTCCTCAGTCCTCAGTCCAGTGCATCACTGCCCTAAGTCTGCCATTCCTGACTTGGTGCCTTCCTGTGGCAGTCCAGGCTGTCTTTAAGTAAGTTGTGCTTTCTAGAGAAGCCTAAGATATTGCAAAGCAGGAAGATGAAGAGGAAAGGAAACAGCTGGTCCTCTTAATCATCCAAGTACAAGTTCTACCACAACTCATCACTGGTAACTACCTTGGGGACTTTTCTATAGCTCTTCCTGCTGTTGGCACTTCTTTTTGTTTGTTTCAATTTTTGTTTCTTGGGGGTTTGGCTGTTTGGTTTTGAGACAGAGTTTCCCTATGTAGCCTAACTAGGCCTGTAACTCACCATGTAGTCCGGTTGACCTCAAACTTTCAGCAATCTTTCTGCCCTTGCCTCCTGAGTACAGGGATTATACACATGCACCATCATGCCCAGCTCCATTTACTAATTTCTAGACCTAATGTTAACCTCCTTGGCTCCTCAGGGACAAGATTAACATGGACTTCATTTAACTCTAGTTTTAAAGCACCATAGAAAATTCTTGACTTGGAAGGTCAGTCTGGAAGGCAAGAGAGGTCATAAAGCAATGGTAATGAAAGAATTTTGGAAATAGATACATTTTGTCACTGAACTGCTGTGTGATCATGGACATGTTACTCAGTATCTCTGATCCTCAGGTGGAGAAAAGTTGCTGATACTAACAGGTGCATAGTAAGTGCTCACTGACAGGTGACTGTGACTTCTATTCCAAGGGAGGCCCTGAATGCAAAAACAGAAGGGCAGAGAAGGGCGGCATGCTTTTAAGTATTTGGTGGCCCAGCCTCCAAGCTCCTCATCCTCACAACTCATCTAAACCTTCCTCTTTCAAACCTTTTACATCCCGTTTACATGTCTTGGTACACTCATTTGCAACTTGGGAATCGGAGCTGTAGCTTGCTCAACTAATGTATGTTCAGTTAATGTTTTGTGAATGTTGACTTTCAGTCAATAACCTACCCAAGTTGTGATTGTCCCCTTCTTCTGTATCACATGACAAGCAACATGGGGGAAAGTAAAAATGTGTCCATGGGTCACAGGCTTTGAGATCTATAATTGGTAGCAGGGTATGAAGTACAAACCGGTACTAAAAAAGGCAGTGGTAGGTAAGCAGAAAGAGGAGAAAGGGGGAAGAGGTAGAAGAGGAGGAAAAGGAATATGAGGAAGGAGAAGAGGAGGAGCAGGATCAGTACATTCCCTTACAGATACGTTTTTCTCAGGGCTGCAAAGGGACTAAAACGAACTAACCGCATGGAAAAAGTACAGTGCAATTCAGACAGAAAAACCAGGATTTGAATCTCAACTCTCCATTTATGAACTGTTTAATCTTGTATCATGCTCCCTGGATGTCAGTCTCTATGTTGTACAATTAAGTTAATGATAGTTGCCTACCTCACACCTTCGTAGTGGGGATGCCATATAATATGATACAGAAACGGTCCTGCAGCACAGCACTTGCCCATAATAGGGACTTAGAAAAGCCACTTGCTAAATTCTTACATGGCTATTTTCAGGAAGATGGCATGAAAGAAATTGCAGATAACTTTTAGCAGGTTAATGAACTCTAAAGGAGAACGATCTAATTCCCATCTAGAGCTGGTTTTATAAATCAGGCATGGTAGCACATGTCTGTAATCAACTCAGCACTCAGGAAGTGGAGGCAGGAGAATCGAAGTCATCCTAAGGTATATAGCAAGTTACTTAATGACATGGTCTGCATGAGACTATGTCTTAAAAAAAAAAAAAGTCAGTGAGTTCAGAGCCAAGCACAGCCAGGGCAGGGAGTGGGGAAGGGGGAGGCAGAAAGATTATGAGTTCAAGGACACCCAGAACAACACAGTGAATTCACACCAGACCCTGTCTCCAAAAAGCAATAACGAAGAACTAATTCAGCAATTAACCTCCATCTGTCCCCATACAATATCTGATATTTGAAACAACAGAACAAGCCATACACAATGAGTGCATGAAAAGAAGCCTGTTTTCTCATCATAGTGATGAGTCACCATTTTATGACCCAAAATAATCTATTAGATTGTGATTATGTGTTGGAAAGGCCAAACACACAGTCTGAATTATATACATTGGCCCATCCTGTAGGTTCATCCCTTACCTTCCTCCCGAATGGAGAGGTTCAAATGCATAGTAAACACCAAATCCACAATAGAAAATCCATGTCAAAGCATTCAACAACTGCTCATGGCAGTGACCTTACTGGACTGTGTTTTTGGTTCAGCCCAGAGAGCTTCTCTGACTGAACCATTAGCCCTGGTGGTTAAGTCTGCTGCCACATCCTCTCTCCTCTTTGAGCATCTAGGAAACAGCATATAGTAAGGTGGGATCAGCTCACAGCTCAGAGTGCAAAAGCTCTTTTCACCTCTATCACCCCCTCCCACTCCTGTTCTTGTTTGGACATGAACCCAGTAGAGCATTCAGGATTCCTGCATTCCCTGTCTCTTTCTTAGTGTTGACATTGGCTGTTTGCCAAGGTGACTGCATAGCATTTTCAAAGAGCAGGTGAGTTGGGGGAAGATCCCTATCTTCTCCAATATCTAAACTCCCAGCAAATTAAAGAAATCAGAAACTCCTTAGAAAGGATGTGCATGGTGTGTGTGTGTGTGTGTGTGTGTGTGTGTGTGTGTGTGTGTGTGTATGTGTGTGTGTTTCTGGCATTTCCAAATTGAAGTTCCTGTCTAGCACCCACCAACATTACCATTTTCAAAGGAAAAAGACTCAGGTGAGACAACTGCTTTTAGGAAATGTGAGCAGTGACCAGCAGGCTGCATTTCTGTTGGGAAAAAAACACTCTATGTTCCTTGTGAATGGTTTGATATATGTCACATAATCATAAGCATGAAACCTCTGGTTTTAACCAGAATGTGGGTAATTTGCTCACAACCGGGGAGGGGCAGGTAACTATGGCTTTGCCTCCTGATCTTGTACCTGGCCCTGACATGCAAATTCCTGTCTGCAAATATATTCTCTGCCAGGATTTGATAGGTTAATGTCAGCAGCTGGCAGAGGTCTGCCTGCGGTTACAGCAAGTGCCACATGGCGACAGGTAATGACAACAAAAAGCTGGCCAGAGAGGAACGCCCAGCTTGTCTGAGGGGCAGGTGACCTGAATTGCCAGTCAGGGGTGAGAACAGGCCCTGGTCCAGGCCACTATTGGAGCTGTCGAGAACAGAGCCAGAAGCAACCTGGAAAGGAAAAAGGAGATGACAGCTACCATTTGTTGAACACTTACTCTGTGAAGGGCATTAGGCCAGGTCTGGCTACGTTTTCTTATTCGATCTTAGCAAAAACCCCATTTTACAGAAAGGGGAACTAAGTATAAGGTAGAAAGAAAAGGTGGCTCCAAACCAGGAACCAGGAACAACGCAAAGTCGAAAGTACTTCGAAGGCAAAGTGATTGAAGTCAGTTGCCAAGAAAAATTCAGCAACTTGAGTTCTTTACAGCCATGGCAATTGGAATTTAAAGATTTGCATCTAAGACTCTCCATTCCTTTTGGGAAATTCAATTCATCAGGTTGGCTCTGACTATCACACCTCACAGTGGTTGGCAAGGGCCTACTGCTGACCTGGCAAGCACTGGGACCAGAAAAGGGATGGATAGGTGCCTTAGAGTTCTCTAAAGAGTCACTTCACAGTCACATATCTGAAAACTTCCGCTAGCACACCAGTGGGAGAGGAAGATTGATGGTTCAGAAAGGAAGAGCTGGTATCTGAATCTGAGCTCAGTTTATGGTTCTATAATTAATGAGAATTATTTCTCATTTGGACCAAAGATGTTCCACCCTCATCCCAAGCTGCCTGTTGATAAGAAAAAAATATTCCTGAGTATCCCATAACTGAACCCTCCTTGCCCAAGCATACCAGCCACTAGCATTCACACCCAGTCCCTGCTGACACCAGCACACAACAGAAGTCACAGCTAAACCTTGACATATGACCTGACTGCAGAATCTTGCCCCACAGACAACACTGCCCCCGTTTCTTCTTAACTCAACACTGTCTTTGACCCCAATCAGCATCTAGGGAACAAACGACACAGTGGGACAGCATCTTACCATTGGCATGTACAACTCCCAAGCACTCCAAAAGTTAGCTTCTATCACCTTCTGAAAGTCCGGCCCATCAATAGAAAAGTCCAAGTGCATGAGAAGAAGGAGATCCTTGCTGGGCCCTTGGAAGAACTAGGATAGTGTTGCAAAGGTGGCAAATAAACATCAGAGAAAGCCACTTACAGGGGCTGGGTCAACAAGCAAAGTCCTGAGGGGCTGGCGGAGCACCCCGACCAGTCACACAGTTACATTCCCAGCTGCGTTAAGTGGCCAACATATCATGATTGCCGTTTCACGCAAACATCAGTGACCTAATCCTACCAGGCCTGCAGCCCTCTCGCTGGTGGAACGAAACAATGACCCAATTATTTTCAAGGGCTGAAGCAGCAGATATGACGACTGGATATGCTGCATGGGGCCCTGTGGGTGATGGATGGGGCACAGTAGGGCAGCTAACTATGTGCTGGGGATCGGAAACCTGCCTCCTGAGCCAAAACGCCTGCCATTCATCTGGTCTAGGGAGGGAAAAAAAAAAATAAAGCCATTCAGTATGAAAGTTCCCACTTGTTCTCATGACGGAGGCCAGTTGGGAAAATGTGGCGCAGTGCTGATTGAAGCAAATTCTGTTTAAAAAACCAGCGGGGTTGTGGGTATTTGTTTATTTATAACTGCCCCCTTTCCCTGCCTCCCCACACCCTGCCTGGCTCTGCAGAGGATTTGAGATAGGATTTGAACACTGAAAGTTTGTTTAAAGTCCTAAACAGGCTCAGCTACTTTTGAGACTGAGGACAAAATGCAATCCTTTGCATCAAGCGTCCTGGCTTAGAACAGTGATTGACCCAGTCAAAGCTAGTCCCCCCTGTACCCTGTGGTCAGAGAGCCCTTCTCCCCTCCCTTGACCCTCCCCACCCCCCAAAAAATCCTCTTGTTCCCCATACTGCCCCTCACTGGAGAAATCAACCCAAGCCTGCAAAGCCTGAAGCACATGAAGAAACGGGTTCACTCACTCTCTCACTGGTTCACTCAGTCAACAAATATTGACTGGGGAATGAGACCGGAAGAAGACCCAGTTGCTCCAGAAGCAACCCAACTAGTGAGAAGGACAGGCAGGGGAAAAAAAATTAGGAAGGAGGTGGGGACTGGAGATGCAACATAGTGACAGAATGCTTGAGCAGCATGCAGCTTACAAACAGCCCTGGATTCCACTCCCAGTACAGTTTAAAAAAAAAGAAAAGAAAGGAGAGAGAGAGAGAGAGAGAGAGAGAGGGAGAGAGAGAGAGAGAGAGAGAAAGCCCCACAACCACACTGATGCAGGTATAGATGACTTGGCTCATCGTCTGTTAACTGCCTCAAGTTCAGCTTTTGCTTCTGCCTCTTCCTAGCTATGTGGCCTTAGGCACTTTGCTTCACATCTCTGAGCCTCAATTCCCTCATCTGTTAAATGGGGCTAATAATAGAACCGATGTCACTGGGTTATTATGAGGATTAAATGAGATAATCTGTGTAGAAACTGAGAACAGTTTCTGGCACACACTGAGTGGCCAATAAAAAGTTTGCTTTTTATGCTTTTTTATTCTTTTTGTTTAATTTCATAACACTGTGTCTGGGGATGAGACTCTAAGGACTGGTTTCTAAAACAGAATTGTTTTCAACAAACTCCTCCCGAATTTTTCTTTCATATGGAATGACACAGATCTGCCACGATCTTCCCCTCAGTAACCATATGTCTGGCAAGAATCTCAGGGAGAAAACACTTCCCAGATGGCTTTACTTATGTCAGCCTACTATGTGCGAGACACCACTTTAGATGAGAGGGACACATTGCTGAGCTGTACAGACAAGGTCCCTGTCCTCTTGGAGCTTGCATTCCAGTGACTGAGAGACATGCCATAAACAGAAAATATATACAAATATACATACTTACTTAGCGAGGTAAGGATGACCAAGGACACGTTGCCCGTGAAAGACGATTAGAAAGGGGCAGGAAAAACAAATTTGGTGGTAGTCCAAAAAGGCTCACCTTCAGAGGGAATACTCAAGCAGCGCCTGAGAAGTTAAGATGAAGCCTCTCTCCCATGCCAAGCATAAGAGTAAAGGTAATCCAGGCAGAAGAAGCAGTATGCACAAAGGCCCTGGGGCAGGAAAAGACTTGGAGAATGCTCCACTAACTGAAAAACCAGGATGGCTGAGACATAGATCCCCAACAGAGAGGTAAAGCAAGCAGGATGATTGCATGCATATTTAAGCCCAGAAAGCCCAGAAAGATTAATGGACTTACCCACAATGCCTTGCACATAGTAGGCGCTCCATATGTTGTAGAATGCTCAGTCAGTAGGGCGGGGCTGAAGCCCTTTGCCTTCCAAATTCGTACTGAGATTTCCCACCACAACTAGGAAGAATCAGCTACCCAGGGAGACTGAAGCATAGAGTCTTTTTTTGTTGGTGAGTCATAGGCAACGCACATTAGAGTGTGGGGTCGAGTGGCCCCAGCTGCTGCCTGTGTGTAAGGGGCGGGGGTGGGCTCGGGCCGTGGCTGAAGCTTTTTAGCATGTTTATGATGAGCTGAAAGCACTCGCTGCTTAATTTAAAATACCGCTCACACATACACACACAATTCAGCAGCTGGGGGAGCTGCCAGGAATTGAGGCTAAGTGTAGAAAATTGGTGGATCAGGTACCCGGCCCTGCTTCTTAGCTCCCAAGGGCTGTCTGTGAGCCCATGCTGTCCCATCTTCAGGAACAAAGTCTTGGAGGCCAAGACATGAATGGGGACAGCAGCAGTGGGAAAGAGAGACCTCTTCCAGAATCCTTTGGGCTATACACACTGGTAGCCCCACCCGATCTGCCGCTTGCCTGCCTTCCTCTGCATCGCCGCCTTGTAGCCCAAACCCATCCCCTTTGGAGAAGCCTCCTCCTCTAGGCGCCTCCCAGGCCTCCTTGAAATCTGACAGTTGGGAAAACTCATTTGGTCCAGATTGCAAACTGCCTGGGCTGGCGGCTGCCGTTTCCGGTGTGTGTATCTTGTCTCCCCAACCACACGGGGGCCCCCAGCGCACACTTTAGGAGCAGAAGATTCTTTTGCTTTCCTTTCAGTAGAGTGTACAGAGTTCTTCTCCTGCACGTGTGCTCCTGACAGCATGCCATTTGAAAAGGCTTATTTTTTTTTGTCAGTTCAGGTACTCCTAACTTGACACGGGAGGGAGGGGAATCCCGAAGGTTATCCTCTCCCTCAAGGTATCCTGCCTATGAACTATATGAACCTGTAAGTTGTCAATCACAATGCTCCACATGTCATCTTTGGGGCCTTTTGCTCATAGCATCTTTTCTGACTGGAAGACATTCTACTAACTCTATCCAAACCCCAACTCACCCATCAATGTCAAAGCCTAATGCTATCTGTCCTATGAAGCTTTCCCAGCTGGGCATAATTCATTCCCCATAGGCTCTTATGATCCTCCCCCATTTACCTCTTTTAGGGGAGAGACTGCTGGACTGAGTAACCTACTTTCAGATTCCAGCTCCATCCTTCCTAAGCCAACGTTGGTTTTGTATCTTCTGTAAAAGGGGAATAGCAACACTAGCCTCCAGGGGCTGTTGGAAGATACCCATAAAATCATATCTACAGCCCGCTCAGTCCAAGGCTGTACCCCCAGAACACATGAAGTATTTCCTAGCATCATCTCTGCTGTCTCTGGGGAGCAGAGGAATAGAATGGTTAAGAATGTGAAATTGAAAAGCAGACTCGTCTAGGTTCCAGGTCTGGTGTGGTCACTTCCTAACTATGTGACCTTGGACCAGTCACTTCCTCTCAGGGGCCTGCTTTCTTCACATGTCAAATGAAGTAATCAGAACCTTTCCCCCACCACAAAGCCTGTTGGAAAGGCTCAAAGATGTCCTAGAAACTAGGGAAACCTATCACATAAAATTTATTCATTCCAGTCCACACAGCCCTACAACCTAGCAAACTCCTTTAAGGACACGGACACTACTTTACTTATCTTCGCATCTCCTGCTGCCTAGCCGAGCCCAGAACCTCTGCAGCTGGCAGGCCTACAATAAATCATTGTTGAATTGAATCGAAAACCCAAACCAGATGTGCCTCCTCCCCTGTCAAATGAAGCTTTCAAGCTGGTGGGCTGGGCTTGCTGCCCCTCCACTCCCTCTTTTCCAGCTGAGCTGCCGCCATTGTCTAGGCCTGGCTCTAGGGGATGTGGAAATAGCAGCAGCAGCAACAGCAGTAGCAGGAGGAGGAGGAACAAAAGTAAGAGGAAGAGAAAGAGGCTAAAGGGAGACACGTGGCCAGTAGGGTAGAAAGAGCACTCCGCCTGCTCCCTGTGACCTCATGCAAACAGTCCTTGCTGGACACTATCTTGATGGCTCTGTGGAATGAAAAAACGTGACGCTGCCAAAGCCCTTCACAAGCGCAATCTCTAGCTGTAGAGAAATCTTGCCTTTCCCCCCAAACACTGCAAATCACAAGTACAGTTTCTGAAGCTGTCCAGAGAAAGCCCCTTTCTCAGTCCGTGGAGATGTAATATTGAGATTCGAAAAGGCTGGGCTCAGACACTATGACCCCGGCACTGCAAACCCAGTTCAGCTAGTTGAAGTACCTATTCAGAAGACTAGTCTTACTACAGTGGTAGTGACAGGGAGACAAAAGATTGTCTTTGCCATCCTTACCCCTGCCCAGCAATTTCCTTGGGACCAGAATCCAGGGGAGCTTTACAGGGGAACAAAACATCAAGAACTATAAATCTACCTTAAAACTACAAAAATGAGAGCCGTATCTTTAGGGTTTCTGAGTCAGAGCTGTAAAGACAGGGTATGAGGGGGAAGAAAAGGGGAACCTATGCTATGCAGTAAAAGGTCAAGGTTAAGAAGCAGACACCAGAATATGGCTGACTGGACAGTAACCCTGACTGTGTCAACATGCTGGCCTGCCTGATCACTGACAAATGACTTAACCTCTCTCTGTCACTGTGATCTCATCTGTCACATGGTATTAATAAAGTACCTTCTCACGGAGTTTTTCTATACGGATTAAACGAGCTAGTGTTTAGAAAGCACTTGCTGTCAGCCCAGTATGTGGAGAACACAAAACTGTTAAATAATTTTTTTGTTGTTGTTGTTAAAAATCCATCCCTCGACTCCTCTGCAGGCACCCTAGCCTAGAAGCATGATGGCCGAATGGTTAGAGCTGGCCAGGGGAGCCGACTGGGCTGGGCTTTGAATCCTGGTGTCAGAATTTCAGAGTGAATCATCTGAGCCTCAGTTTTCCCTTCTCTGGCATGGGACTAAGGACCGTCCTTCCTAGGAAGGCTGTCGTGCATTTTCACTGAAGATCTCCGAAGTTCTGAACACAGTGTGAGACCCAGCAGAGTGACTAAGTATCCTTCAAAAGCAGCATATTCATCATTTGAATCCGAAAGCGCTTACTCCCCCCACCAGTACTCCACAGCTTCCTCTCGTGTTTCTTTTGGGTTAACACTCGACATGTAGTTTTGGAAGCCCTGCTGCAGTAAAGGAACAATTTCATCGTTTTTTGCCAATGAAATTCCTAAACATCTTATTCAAGAGCCAGAGAAGGGGGGCATTTTGATCACCTCTGCACCCACCAACCACGGCCAGCCGGTTTCCCTATGTAGCAAACCTGACACCCACCCACCACAAACAGCAGAAGCCACTTTGAAGGATAGAATTGAAGGAATGAGTGTTTTGCTGCAAACAAAAGCCAGCTTTGTTTGCTGCCCGGCTTTGGGAGAGAGAGAAAAAAAATATATATATACCTCAACCCAGGAGCCTGGAAAATTCTTGAAAGTTCTCATTTTATTCCAGCAAATCCAACGAAATTAGCAAGGCTTCTACCCATATGAATCTGAGTCAGAATGAGTCGCCTCTTGCCTCCCCACAGCACCCAGAACCCAGGAGGGCGCACTGGGCATCAATACATATTGATTGTCCATGACAACCCCAGACTCCACTTCTACGATGTCTGCTACTTTGCCAAAGCATTCAGAAAGCAGCGCTAAAGAACATTTTGCAGACATAGAGGGGAAAAAAAGCATCCATCAACTCACCACGCTAACACAACTCTTAATTTTGTGTGGAAACGTCTCCTCCAGTCTTTATCCACGTGCAGACATATTTTTACAGCACTGTAGTCATAGGGAAAAACTGCAGCCGCTTCAGCCAAGAACCAGATACCATACAGCTCATGTCACTAAACTTTCCAAGTGAGGGCTTTTTCCTCCCTCATTCACTCCATTCATCCACTCAGTCAGCCATTCAACAAACAGAAGTTGAACCAGGCTTTTGCACTAGGCCCTGGGGAGTCCTGAGATGACAAAGACCCAGTACCCAACCTCGAGCAGCTCCCAGTTTATTGGAGGAGACAAGACAAGCCAGCCGGAAATGAGAGTTAGCTGGGTGGGATTGGCATATAAATACACTGGAAAGGCACATTTCAAGGGGAACAGGAAAGAGGTGAGGAAGATGGAGGGGGTGGGCAGGGAAAAGGGAGTGTTGCTGTGTACACAAAGTAGTTCTGCTGTAAGCAGGTGGCAGGGAGTGTAGTGAGAACGCAAAGTGGAAACCACATCACTAAGAGGAAAGGGTTCTGCTTTCATCATGAAGACTGGGGGAAACTTTGGAAGAACGAAGGTAGAAAAACAATTGGAGGAACATCTTAGGAAGAGGCCCCAGTGATAGAACAGGAGAAAGACTGGAAGGGGACTCATTATAGTAATGCACAGAGGGCAAGGGATCAAGACTGTGTCACCTTTGCCAGTGACTTCGCCTCTCTGCAGAAAGAATCATAGCAGCATCTCCCAAGTGGGGCTGCCACAAAGATTACATGAGACCCTGCACACAAAAAACCTGGCCCAGTGGCTGGTACCCAGAAGGGACTCATCCCTGGTGCTTCTCCTCTCCCTCATCCCTTGTTCTTCCCCTCACCCTTTCTTAAAGGCTAGAGCCCTATGAAGCATGAAAGTGGCCGAGGCAAGACTCTAGTCTGGACGGTCTGACTCCAGAGGGCAATGTAGAAAGTTTGAGAATGTTGTTGTCAAGATAGTTACTTAGAAAGATTGTTTAACAGAGTCCAGGGCCCCGCCGAGGTTGGAAACAATGATTTCCTACAGGAACTCATCAACAAAGTGATGGGATTTTCTCCAGCAGTGTTCCTCCATCTGGGTGTAAGCACAGAGAGGAGACTGTCAGTGAAATTCATCCAGACTTTGGATTTTGCCTTGTGGATGTGGCAAAGGGGCTGGCAATATAGGCAAGATCCTAAAGTCTATCTTCTTTAACTTAGGCAAGCACAATCAACTTCCAGTCTCTTCTGTGCTCTGAACCAGATGTGGGACTTTGGATAAGTCGCTCAAAATCTCTGAGCCCCACTTATGTCATTCAAAATAGACAGTAGTACCTGCCTCATACAGTTATGGTGAGGATGGCACTGGCGTGAAATATGTATGTGCCTGACACATACATTTTCACTGATATTCTTGTGTTCATCATAATTTTAGGATGGAAAGGGCAGGAGGTGAGATAGGAGGGGGATGATGGAGTGGGAATGTGGATAGCGGGGTTTCAAAAGCCTGGTGATCCTGCTGAGGGAAAGAGAGGAGCTTCAGAGTCAGCAGGCAGTATTTGGATGGAAGGGATTCTGGCTGATAATGAAGCATGGTAATGCGAGTGGAGTGTATCCTGCACATGGACCATGAATGTTAAACTCACCCAGAATGATGTCAGTACTTGGGGTGGAGAAGACAGTGAGCCAGATGTTGAACTCTTCCTTGAATGTGGGAGTGGGGGTTGACCAACAAGAAGAGCCGACGAGGAGAGGAGAGGAGTGGGTGCTGTAGCCAGATGGCATGGAAAGGAGGAGTTCTTGGCGGAGGATGGAGGACTAACGGTCTGGAAGCAGACAGGGGAAGCTGGAGCACAGACCCCACCTCCCAGCCCCAGGGTGCCTGTGGTGTGGGAGTGTGGACAGTGGCCACTAGAGGGCACTGCCTGCCAAGGCTTGAACTCCTCCGCAGCGACTCAGGTTTCAGCATTTGGAGGCAGGGAGGAAGGCAGATAACTGTTTGGTGAAGAAGATTATCCTGAATGTGGAAGCAATTGCTCATCGTGGGGTGGTACTTCAGAGGGCACTGAGAAGAGTGGGACAGGACAGCAGGGAGGAGGCAAACGAGTCAGGGGTGCTGGGGATGGGCTTGCAAAAACATAGAGGGAGAGAAAGGAGAGGACACGGGAAAGGCAGGAAGGCTTAACACTTGGGCTACAGCCAAGGACAGGGGGATTCGAGGCCTGGTGGATTAACTGTCCTCACAGTTATAAACGGAGGGTTCTCCCCCTTTACATCTTTTGTTTATTATAAAACTAGCACTTGCTCTCGCCAAAGGAATCTAATCATCACAGAGGTGAAAATATACTTCCTCCACCCTGGTTGCCAAAAAGCACTGTTGATTGTCTATTCTTCCAGCCTTCTTTTCCTTAACAAACATCAGATCCTACTACACCTAGCTCTTCTGTGATGTGACTTGACCACAATACGTATTAAATGCACAACGGAGTATCAGTGTACAACGATCAATCTTGTCCTCATTTGTGGCTGTGTTGTCATTGTCATCCTGGTAGTCTAGGGAGTAGAAACAGATAGCAATGATATAATGCTCCAAGGCAAGAGCTACCTTGGCAAATCACACAGATTATGTCATTTATGCTTCATAACATCAGGATGGAATTTTCCCATTTTACAGAAGAGAAGTCTAGCCAAGAGTGCCTTCGGAATTCATCCTGGATTGTTTCTACCTCCTTTTGCCTCACTCTGGGATTTCCCAGGGTCTGCCTACCAGAGCTGAAAGTGCAGGCTGCTGCAATTTTCACCTGGCATTTTTACGTGGGACTTGGGATCCGAACTCAGGACCTTCTGCTTGCGAGACAAAGTCTTAACCCTGGTCATCCTCCAGCCCAGTTTCTCTTTCTCTAGCGGCGCTTCCTCCTTTTCCCCTGGCCCCTTCTTCCTCAGGCACGTCGCCCGCCACTACCACCCGGGTTAGCCTGAATCTTCTCTAATCTTCTTCGTTCACTCCTCCTTCAAGAGGGAAATGTCAGCACCTAGTAAAACTTACACCTCTTGGCACGTCCCCCCAAATCCCAGCAGGGGGCAAAGACGTAGTTTGTTATGTAAAAATTCAGCAACCTAAAAATAAAAATGTACATTAAAGATAACAGCTAATGATCACAAAACGATGATGCTAGTGGTAGAAATAGAGAAAGGAATAATTTTTGAAATAAAGATAAAGATATGGGGCACAAGAGGATTTAATAGCAATAAAATTACACCAAAATTTTAAAAAATCAACAATATTGGTATAGTCAAAAGGACACACAGAAGGCACATAGATTCGTTAGTGTTCCAAAATGTATGATAGGGTTATATAGCCTCTTAAGCCCATAGTGATTCAAAAACATTAGTTGAAAAAGCAATGGATACACCTACTATACTGAGCATCATTGCTTAGCAACCTAGCACACTGTAGAGGTTGTTTTCCTTGTTATCATATGCTTGTGAATGGGGAACTCACTGCTGCTGCTGCTGCCCAGCATTATGACAGAACATCAGACTGCCTATTACTAGCTCAGAAGATGATTCAAATTCAAAATTCCAAGTATGGTTTCTAGGCTTCTCCTGAATACGTATTGCTTTTCCAGTGGCCAAGTGAAAAATCATAATCAAAGCCTTATAACTCTGGCACTGTCGGTATTATTTATATTCATTATTTTGCAAGCTCTGGTATAAGACATGCATTGTTTTCCTTAGTGCATTTGCAATGATCTGAAATTGTATTAGCTAGCTATTTTCTTGTTTATTATGTACTTCCCTTACTTTCATATGGAGATTTTGCTTATTACTAAGGCATTCCTAATGTTGAACACTATTTGGCCTATACTAGATATTTGATAGGTGATTGTTGAAGAAATGAATGAGTGAGCTTCTGTAGATCAGTGAGAAGATGATAAATCACCCACTAGCAAAGAATGATTAACAGGCAATTCACAGAGGAAGCACAAAGGCTTATGCTATGTGAAAAGGCGCATAAAGCAGTAATAATTAAGAAATGCAAATTAAGACAGCATTGAAGTGATCATGATGCCACTTCCACTTCTCAAATAGGCAAAATTAAAAAGGTTGCAAAAACCTCTGATTTCTGAGGATGTGGTTGAAAGCAGGCACACCCACTCATTACTTGGCGCACATCTGAATAAATGCAGCTTCTGGACAACAACTGGAAATGTCATCCTGTCAAAATGCTCCATGTGTGAGGATGTTCATTTCAACATTACCTGAAAACAGCAACAAGCTGGAAACAATTAAATGACTTCAGCGGAGCCCTGGTTAAAGTATTTCTTGTATATCCATATAGTGAGATACGAAGCTTTGCCATGAACATGACAAAGAACATGGGCTTCGTGAACCACACTGCCTCGGTTTGATCTTCTCCACCAGCCCTATGAGGCTAAGTTTCTAAGCATGC